>JANHGB010015288.1:12771-27221 GCA_026283785.1 Coracopsis vasa | reverse complement strand
CTGGCAGTGTTCAAGGCCAGGTTGGACACAGGGGCTTGGAGCAAGCTGCTCCAGTGGAAGGTGTCCCTGCCTATGGCGGGGGTTAGAACTGGATGAGCTTTAAGCTCCCTTCCAACACAAACCAGTCTGGGATTCTATGAGCTCCCCTGACAGTTTTGAGATCTGAATAAGAAATTACCCGCTATTAAAGCAGCTCATGCAAAACCACCAGACCTCTGTTGTTACACACCAGCACCTGTGCTGATCATCCTGTGTGTAACCACAGAGGCACCAGCACAACCAGTCCCTAGTGATCTTTACCTTCTGCACTATTCAAATCAGGCACTCTAGAAATCCTTTTCTAGGCATTTTTTTACTTCTGTGTTAGATGCAGGTCTTTTATTTCATACAACACGCTGAAAACCACAATACTGCTTTATTGTTTTATCAGTCTCCTGTGCTTTGTGAGTCATTCTAGTATCCTTTCCATCCTTTCAGATGCTTCCTTTGTGCCCAGTTAGATTCCTCAATCACTGATTTTTGATTCTTTATATTCACAAAGCAGCCAACTCTCAGCCCTTCTTCCATTTCTCTGTTCTCAGGCCATAACCACCTTGAATAACCAAGCACCCCTAAGTATGAGATTGTGAGTACTGACCAGTCAGAGCACCTACTGCACTGAAGCACCTCCAGCGTTATGCCATTTCTATGTTCTCCTGCCCTCAGGAGCTTGGTGGGACCTAGCTGAAGCTCCCAACAAGCCAGAGAACTGACACAAATTATCCTTACAAATCCTCATTTCCCATTACAATAACTTGTTTGCTTACAAGCAGGAATTTCTAATCTTGCTCCATTGATTGAGCTGCCACGAGGGATTTAAGTCATTTTTCCTTTCAAAGCAGAGTTAACAGTTCTAGGAAGTTTTAAGTGTTTTATGAGTTAAAAAAGGTACCAAGGAAATCTAATTTTGGTCCCTGTGCTACAAAAAAGATGTGGATGGGCTGGAGAGGGTCCAGAGAAGGGCCACAAAGATGATCCAAGAGCTGGGCAGCGAGTGAGGAAAGGCTGAGAGAGCTGGGACTGTTCAGCCTAAAGAAGGCTCAGGGAGACCTTATCATCATGGGCCAGTATTTAAGGAGTGGCTACAAAGAAGATGGAGATTCCCTTTTGCCAAGGAGTCCCATGGAAAACATGAGGGTTGATGGGCACAAGTTGCTGCTGGAGAGATTCCCACTGGACACAAGTAGAAAATGTTTCCCAATGAGAACAACCAGCCGCTGGAATAATCTCACCAGAGAAGTGGTCGATTCCTCAGCATTGGATGCTGTTAGGATTCAGCTGCACAGGGTGCTGGGACATCTAGTCTAGGTCATGCTGTGCCCAGAAAGGTTGGACCAGATGATCCTTGAGGTCCCTTCCAACCTGGGATTCTATGATGGCTTTAAATACTGCCCATTACTTTGTCTGACCAACATGCACAGGCTAAATCACAAAATGGCACAGCCACATTTCTCTTAAATGAGCCACATGGGAAGTTATGGCTGGCTTTATAAATTACTGAGCTGTGGCCTGTTAATTCTCTACTTTCTAGAACATGTACAATGATGTCTCCTTAAATGGAAGAATCCAGACTTTGGATTCTTACACAGCAGGATGCCAATTGCAAAGCAAGTCCCATGCTGGGAACAGTGTTCACACTAAATTTGCCTGCACACAGCTTAAAGTAGAAAGTGTGAGGGGAAAACACTCTTTTTCCCCACTCCTCCCCTCTCCCCTGTTTAATTGTGACATTGATTTGTCTTATTTGGAGCTACACCCATTCCATGTCCTCCTTTGCTATGTGGAATGTTTTTGTGCCCCCATTTTGTGCTGGGTTCTTGTGTCCCAGAGCTTTAGAGTGGGAATATTCCCCATGAGCTTAAGCTGTGTGTTATTTCTGGATGGGCTCCACTGCCAGCCCAGGAGAGAGCATCCCTTTATTAGTCCCATTTTGCAGACTAAGTCTGGAGCACTCCACAGACCTTTTCATTTTTGGTGCATGTGTAAGTGCTATTTTTTCCAATAAAAATACTGCTTATTTTGATAATGGCAGTAAATTGTTAAAGTGAGTCAATTGTGCAGAACTTTGCTCAAAGCAGTTGTCATAGCTGAATGGTTACAGGAGCACCTTCTGGTGCTCCACTGTCCATTCTGGAAAGGTTTGCACAAATACCTATGCTTTCATACTTAAGAAACCCAAACCAAACCAAGCAGCCTATTAGCTCATGTTACTCTGATTAAAGAACAAAACCTCCGTTATATTAAAGGAATTTTAGACAGAAAATTCTATGACCCATTCTATATCATCTAGAAAATGATACATTCTGATTAATGCTCCAAGAACAAAGTATGGGACTGATGAAGAACATTAGCTAGTTTCTCCCCCAAAGCAGTTGGAAGCTACAGCACAGGGACTGGAGCAGAGGCAGCATCCCTAGCAGGGAAACTACTCCCACGGGAATGAAGGTAAAGCCAGGCTGATCCCTGGGTGCTGCTGTTACCAGCAAGGAGCAAAGGGTATGTTACTGAATGTGGGACTATATCCCTCTTAAAACTTCTATTGGCTTCAGTTGAACTTCCTCCCACCAGCCCCCCATTGAAGGTATCTTCTCCTATTGCACAAGAATATTTACTTTAGGATCTCAGTAACTCGTTATCTGGCTTGGAAAGGACTTGAGTATGAAGTCTTTCCTGATGGAAGACAATAGCGAAACATCACGGCTACCAGCTGAAGTAAGGTGTTTACGGAGAATGAAACTGCCAACCCCTCCACTGCCATCCTGCACAATTCTGGGAATTCCAAACCCCACTGGTCAACTCTTGATTGTCAAAGTCTGCTTTTAAGAAGCCTTTTCCAATACCCGAATGAAAGACACCAGGTATAAAACTATTAAAAGTTATCCAGCCCTACTTGGTAAGGATGGGGCTTGGAGCAACCTGCTCTAGAGGAAGGTGTCCCTGCCTGTGGCAGGCGGTTGGAACTGGGTGAGCTTTAAGGTCCCTTCCAACCCAAACCATTCTAGGATGCCCTGTGTAGGTCAGGTGACAGGATCAGCTCTTTGCTGTAGATGTGCTCTGAGAACTACTGAAACAGCAACCCTTGACACTACATTACTCTCTGTTCTCTATTCTTACTGGCTTTATCTGTGAAGACAGTTTAGACAGGGTTTTAAGATACGGAGGTAATTTAATTTTCTTTTTGATAGTCTGGAATTCTTGCATAATAAAGCACAGCTATTCAGGGTTTACTTTTGCTATGCCATCAACTACTAAAATTACCACATTCATTTGAAGCATAGAGGGCTACTCAGGTAAAAATGTAAAGAAAACTTCTTACAGTACAAATTCCCATCCACCAAATCAGACTGCTTTTGTTGATGGGCCTAAGACGAAATTAAAATCTCCAGGTCTATTATATACTTCAACAAGTACAATATTAATACATTTTCAAAAGTTATTTTAAGCCTCCCTCCAAAAGTGAATGCAGTAAGTTACAGTTATTAGCACCAGACTAAAAGATCCAAGATGATGATAACCCTTCAATATATAACAACTATATTTTTGCTTTAAAAAGCACTTCCCATTGCTTCCTATTAAAGACATGAATTAATAAGGCACTGTTCCCAGGAAACCTGAAAGTACAGAAATGGTGCCTATTTCCATGTATGCCATTGGCTCCAGTTCTGACAATAAACGCAGGTTTCTGGCATATGACAGACATCTCTAAAGCCAGAATGAATAGAAAAAGCCCTGCCATGATGTCAGTCAAACAAAAGGTCACTGAACTCACACAATGTAAAGCTAAACAGGGTTTGGCCTAAAGTATTCGTGCTATAAGCAACCAGAAATAGTTTTACAATGCCTTTGTAAGCCGGAGCTGCAGGGGCTGTTAGTGTCTCCACAACTGGCTCTGGAGATGGAGCTAAAATTATCTCCTTTGCAGCTCCGTCTCCCGGTCATTCCAGGTTAACTGGTATGGAGGGAGGTCTGACTGAAATAGCTCAGTAGTGGAGCCAGGTACGTGAGGCCAGGTGCTGGCAGGAGCCTGGTGTGAGGCCAGGTTCACATTAGGAGATTTACTCTTTCTTTACAAGAAGGTAACAGAGGAAACAGCCAGGTTCCCACTTGGATCATCCAAAATACAAAGCAGCCATCACCAGTTCCTTCTGCCTGCTAAACTGGAAATTGGTGCTGCTGAACTGGCCTGCCTCTCTCTGTAGGAAAAACCATCTTTTTTCAAGGTTAACAGGACTAACAGTCATTTCCCAATTACATGGCTAAATATAATGAGGAATCTGTAGTTTTCTGTCTGTTTTTTCCCCCTGTTTTTGAATGACAGCAATATTCTGCCTGTGGAAGACACACAATAAAAGCAAAATTACAGGCGTCTGTTTTTATCCGATTGCTACTTTATCACTTGGAGTTTAATACATTTTCCTCTGGAATGCTGTCTAATATGCTAGTTGTATCCAGAATATGAAGTAACATTTCTGAATGATAGGATATTGCTTCCCTCTGTGATCTATCTTCAATTAAGGGATGCTCTCAGGAAATGACACTTTGGGATCAGCAAATGCCAATCTTCTACCTGGGCTATTTTCTAGAAGAAATCCTCCATCCCTCCAAGCCCACATTGACTTTTACAATTAAATTACATTTAATAGAAATATTTCGGCTGCCTAATTTCTCCCTTCTGGGGGTTTAGTCCATGAAAACATTTACTGGTCCATAATTTCTAATGTAATAGCTGAAACAAAGTTCCTTCAAAAATAAATAAAAGGGAATCCAGCTAGAAATTAAAAGGGAGCACAGAGCTTTCTTCTCTGATAAGAGCTTGTGACCTCCCTTTCCTGCAATAGCAGCTAGTAACAGCTTCTGCAAATTCCAAATGCAGAAACTAACTCAAGCCAAAGCTAACTTAGATTAATTAAACGAAATAAGGCATAAAGAGAGTAAGGCGCTGGCTGCTCTAATACTGCAGGGATTTCCCCAGAAGCTGGCTTTAACTTTCAGAAAACACTAAATAGGAAAATATGTTATTTTAAAAGACGAGATAGAAAAATAACCCTTTGCTTACCCTGAGAACAGTCCGGCCCTATCCAGCCTGGAAAACACTGACATGCTCCATCAATCGGATTGCAGGTCCCGTTCTCGGTGCACTGACAGACCTCAGCACAGTTCTTCCCATATTTTCCACTGGGACAGACTGTGAAAATAAAAAGGCAGTTTACTGAAGGCTCTTCATAATGAAGATGAGGAAGTCCCAGGGCTTAACGTTAAGCAATTACAGATAAAAGCAATCACAACATTTTTCTTTGCTGAAGCCAAATGGGCAAAGTTCGTCTGGAAAGAAGGAAAGGGCATAAGGTGTTCAAGACTGTTTTGTTCGCTTACATCTCAGGCATAAAAACAACAGGAAAAGTCATCTTGAAATCCATTTTTCTGCTGGAAAATTAATCTAATATCTTTAGGAGATTACAATTATTAAAGAGAATTATGGAAGGATGAAAAAAAGAGAGAAAAAAACAGAGAAAAGGGGTTGTTGAAAGAGGAAGAAAACAGTGAAGTTGAGGAGAATTCAAAGTGTAGCAGCAAACACGAGGAACATGGCTGGAAGGGACTGATGGGGGCACTTGGCCAAAGGATCCCCTGGTGCAGTTCCTGAAATAGGGTCCTAGGCTGGCCCAGAGGATTACAACCTCAGCAATAAGAATTACACAAGTAGGAAAGAAACATTTTAGTCTAAGTATCAGCCTTGGGAAGAAGGCTCAAGAAGATGAAGAGCAACGGGGACTCCTACTTTCAGGTCTGTTGCTAGAACCTAACTCCCTTGTATTGTACAATTGATAGTGCCAGCAATAATGGACCAAAAGCTGCCAATCTTACCACCCAGTATGATGGCCAATGTCCAAACCATGGGTATTGTCCTAGGAGGCCAGTGCCCATGAAATGGCTGATGGCAAGAAAAGGCTGAAAGAGCCGCAGCACTGCAATATTGGGCATGCCACAGTGCCTAGCTCATCATGGTCCTGATTCCTTCTGGATCAAACAGTGGTGAGACCCGAAATTGCCTTTGGTAGTAAATACACTAGGCTTTGCTGAAGATCAGCTTTTAGCAGTGTTGGTGGGAGGTAGGCTCCCAGCATCTCACAGATGCAAATCACGCTGCAGAGAGTAAACCAGGACTAAGGCTGCCTCTTTCAGAAGTATTTTTGCCATAGAAGTCTGGTGGAAGACTACTCCCACAAATACAGCACATATCCAGTTGCTGAAATGTCATGCTTGTCTTTCAGCATCTGTTCACCTATTCCTCTCCAGCACCCATTGCTGTAGTAAGTGTTCAATTAGACTGTAAATGTGGTTTTCAAGGATATATATATATTTGACTGACAGCTGCTATACAAATGTGCTACATCCTAACAAAATCAGCATCTATTCTTGTTTGTCCACCTAGCTTACTCCTGAAGTTGGAAGAAAAGTTTTTTGAGAGTCATCTTGTAACAGCCTAAGCACAGTGACATAAAATTAATAGACGTGCAGATCTCCAGCCTCCCACCAACTTACTGGAAATCTTTAACGTTAAAGTTGATGGAAAGCTCTGCTCAGTAATAAATGAAATGTTTAATTTCTGTGCTCTCATTGGCTCTGTTCCCTGACAGAAACAGATGTATTTTCAAAACAAGATAAAACATATAGTCCATCTTCGCAAAGGACGTAACAAATGGAACTGGACTTGTATCCTGCTAAATAATAGTGATGTCAAAAAAGTGATTAAGGCACCTCCTTGAATGATGCAGCTGTTTTACCACTTCAGCCCCTCTCACTTCCTCATAAGTAGTCTCTGCAGGTGACCTCAATTTATCCTGACTATGAATCAGCCATAGATTGAAATCCTGAGCTGTGATTCATTTGCTTTTATACAATATGCCATCCTCTACTCTTACTATGGCAGAAACCTAAGAACGTGCACGCTGTTGTGTTCTGCATGCATTTCTATGTGCTATGGCCTTATCTGTGGGAGTTGATAAAGTTGGTTTGGGCTTTCAAATTGTGTGCCAAACAGAATAGTTTTCTAACTGAAAAGAGATAAAACTAAACACAATATACAGACACAATGAAAAGAACAATACAGAGACACAAAGAGAGAGAAGGAAAGAAAAACCTTCATATCACAGAAAGAGCAAAAACTGAAACGATCTGGCAGCCTAGGTTCTCACATGTGCTACACCACTATTTACTTCCAAAGCTCTATATAAAGCAGTTCAATGCAATATTTTTATTGCATCTTTAAGATGGAGACAGAAACATCACTTATGTGAAGGCTGGATTTTTTTATATGTACAGAAAAAAAATAGTTCTCAAAAGACTTCCTTAAAATAGGAGCTGATTTGCACTGCAGCATGGAATGCTAATGAATGAGGGAGAGATTTGTGATCCAAACATTGGTGCAACAGGTCATACTTCATAAAAGAAACACTTTGGTTCTGCACAGTGAGAGCTAGCAGAGGGGTTCCTATGTGTGAGCACCTCTTGTCTCAGTGATATAGTATGATGCTCTTCAGAATGTCAAGGCAGAAGGATTACAAAACCTGTCCTGCCAAAATGGTTGTTCTCATTAATTTCAGTAACCAGGCACACTGAATGTCTTCTAAGGAGGTGAGATCCAACTACAAGCACTTCTTCAAATGTCTCAAACGTTTTTAAACAGAGCTCTAAAGTAAGGACTAATACCTCTTTCTTCAGGAGCAATCTGGTTGTACAATGCAGATAGAGATGTTAATTAACTATAAAAGCCCAGAAGTGGGACTTCAAAAGTCCCCGTGGGATGTCAGGTGTGTTCTAGCAGCGATAAGAAGTTATTATCAACCCATCTTGCTACCTGATTGTGTAAGATATTCATAAAACAGCTGCTTAGTTGTTTGCTGCTCAGAATCCTTAGCACAACCTGTACAATTTCAGAGGTTACACAGCCCCTTGCGTGCATGTGCTGGTGGTGGAAGAATGTCCCTGCTGCCAGAACAGAGACGGCACAAGGAGATGAAGATTCCAAAGTGAAATCTTCCTTTCACATTTTCCTAATGGAAAACATTAATTAGCATTTTTCTTCCTACAAAATAAAGTTCCATGTTAACTCATCCTGACAAACTGCAACACAAATTGATTTTAATTAGGACATGAATATTTTACAATTAATTTGGTGGATAGATCAACATTTCAAAGGGAAACCAGAAGTGCTGAACATCTGAGCAAAAATGAAATAGTTTTCTTAAGAGGATAATTAGCCCTGGTTACGCTTTGAAATCTGGCTAACTTCTCACAGGAAATGGACAAATTCACTGAAATATCTTCATTTTAACCGATTAATTGCTATAATGCTTAGTTGGCTATACAGCACAGGAAAATGAAAACATGGTTATACTTAATGTGTTGAATGATTTTGTATAAGTGCTGTCTGCAATTCCCACCTCAGTGAAAAGCAGGTCATTAAAAGGTGTTAGTTCGATTGTTACAGGGATGGTGACTTCACAAGGGCAGGAGTCATTACAAATCACCTCCTTTAAATCTGTACGCAGGAAAGTCCCACAGCAGTGTGCAATGCAGAATACTGAAATGATTTTGGAGGCATTTTTAGGAGGAAACTGAAAATAAAACCTATGGTTAAGAGCAGACTGACTTTCAAAGGCACAGAAAGGTGATGGGCATCAGGGGGACTTGAAGCTACTCTTCAGCTGTGGAAAGTAACTCACCTTCCCAATCTCATTCCAAATTTTTCTGTCTCCTGCACTTGTGTTTGGACGCATGTGATTTTAGCTATTCCCAGTCAGGTCCTAGACAGTGTAAATAAGGTTCCATGCATTAACTGGGTGTTTGAGCTTGTGTATCTGTATTAAGCCTTTACCTTAAATAGTATCTACACCTCTTACATGAAGATGCCATCAATACTTAGGATACAGGAGGCTGAGCAGAAAGGGAAATGAAACCATTGGATGGCTGATATATTTACAGCAGGTGTCTCATTCCATATTCATTTCAATACAGAGCAGCAGACCTGTTTTATTTATGAAAGCAGGAGCACATCATATTTATGAAAGGATGACTAAGTAGCTATTTGCATTTTCCCTCTAAAGTAAAGAATTTCTTGTCTAAGCTTCTGAAACAAGGAAAAAAGGCAGGGACCTTGTGGTTGGTCACAGATACAGAAACTTGGGAAAGAAGGTGGCATGGGGGGGTCTGGGGCTCAGTACCTTGGTTGCAGAGAGCACCAAAGAATCCAGGCAAGCAGTCGCAGTGTCCTGACACGTGGTGACAAGGCCCGCTGCTGTGCACACACTGAGGGCAAGGCTGGCTGCAGTGGTGTCCATAAAAGCCAGGGGGACAAACTGGGGACAACACAAAGTGACAAAATGAGCCATCACAGGTTTTCACATTTCTCATCGCTAAGTGCTTCAGAATTCTCTCTCTTAATCCCAAACCAATGTTTCTTAACTTATAAAACCACAATTTTGTGAACAGATGAGATTAGGAAGCTTGTTGGAGTATTTCAGGTTAATAAAGCGTGAGCTCTGAGTAAAGCTGCTCCTGTGGTTCAGACCTTCACACCATCTTACCTCATGCAACTCCTTGGCTATTAAATAATACAGCAGAGCTCTCTCAGAAGCTTCGACACTAGTTTGAGCCTCTGCTCCAGCTAAACTCTTTTACAAAACATGGGAGTTTAAGATGTTCAAGACCTCACAGCCTACTGGCAGATATTGTTAATAACACATATTCCACAGCTTTTATGACAGGTAGGAAGAGAAACCCCCATACCTGTACAGACAACAGAAACTCAGAATGCCATTTCCTGTGGAAATCAAGCTAAGAAACCAGAGAAGGTGTATTAAAACCTCAATATTTTATGTCTAAATAACTTGTCAAAAGCTGATTTCTAAACATATGAGGTTCAATGGTGTGTTAAACTGGGACAGTCAGTTTATACATGCCATTGCAGAGCAGCATCCACCAGTGATGAACAGACTCTAAAAATGGTAATTACAGTAACAGCATACAAAATCACCTAATTTGCATCAGTAATCACACCGGATAGCTGACTAAACTTGTCACCAACTGTATGGTTAATTTGATTAAAGCCTGGATTGAAATTATTATAGAATTTGTACATAAGGTATAGTGCCAAGATTATGGCTCACTATCTCTTATAAACGCATATTGTAGCTTCGAAGCACATGTATAATGAAAAACCATTGACTGTCCAAACATTCACTGCAATCCATAAGCTCAAAGGAATGTTAAATTGCTGGAAAGTGACTGTAAAAATGACTTCAGATGTTTTCATTTTTCCTCCTGTGGTTCTCTGTTACACAGTTCTGGCTCAGTGGTTACTATATCATGTCCGTTCTATTTTTCCACCTAAAGAGAGTTTTTCTCTTGGTCCGTCTCTTCACAGAGAGTGTCAGGTTCTTACACTGCTGCAGATTTCCAGCTGGAGCTTAGCTGACAGGTTTGTTGATGATGCACAAGCTATGAAACAACCTGGATCATTCCTGAAGACATTTCTGCAGCCCTAAGCAGTAAACTATCCCGGTGTCTCATGTAATCCTGATTACAGACAGAACAAGTTGGATGAGCATCATCTTCAGTACTAAGTTATAGGCTAAATTCTGCTTCTAAAGGAATCTCCAAGAGGAAAATGTCAATGATTCTGAAAGCAAACTTAGCAAGCTAAAGCTACCTTCACCTACAGAGATGTCCTCTTCACAAGGCAGTCTTGATCCTGTCTCCCCAGAATTGGAAGCAAGCTGAGTTCCCTGGCTGTATATTCACAGAGAGGCATTTCAGCAACACAAGGCAATAGCAGAAGCATCTACAGGACTCCTCTGTTGTCACTCCAGTGGGCAGGAAGATTTCTCCCCATTAGGTTCTCAGCAAATATGCTCATGGAGCAGCCTGATTACTGGAGTTGCAAACTGGGGGCACACTGTGCCTCTTGTAGCCCACATGCCATCAGCTGATAACACTAAGCCGGGTTTTTTTCACCTCAGGAAGGTCAGAAACTATTAACTTCTGGAAGTTTGGCACTCTTAAGGTTGCAAATTTGTAAAACAATTTCTTCCCCAATTCCCTGAAGCTCTGAGCACCACATTTTAGCCTTGGAGAGAGGTTTTACAGCTCTATAGATATGCTGAAGCACCTGGAAATTGGGGTTTATAATGGAAATGCTTATAGGCCATTAACTACAGCAGTGCTAGAGGTCATCGTTATAATGGCTTTAAATAAAAATTGTCAGCTACAAATTATTTTGAGAGATGAGTGTGTTCTACTGACAAGTAGAACTGGTGAAACCAAAGGGGGTATTTGAACTGGGCATGCAGAATGCCTTACAGGAAGAACAAGAGCTGCTGCAGAAAAGAAAGACAAACCCATTTCTTGTTTACATAGGAAGATGCTTGAGTGTAGTTTGCATCAGTGATTAAGAGTCCCTAAGGGGAAAATACAGCTTCCCACATAGAGCAAATGACAGGATTTTTATCTCCTCGGCACATTTCAATATGTAGCAGCAGAGCATCAGACAGGAGCTATTTCAGGCTGATGTGTTTCTGGCCTATAAGAAAACATTGTCTTGCTATTTTGTCATTATGTGACGGGTCATAGCTGACTGTGTTTAACAGGTATTCTGTACTTCACCATAACTTAACTGTAAGTCTGGTTTTGCCCAGATCTTGCCAAATTTGGTATGTGAAAGTGTTGATCCTTGCTAGCTTTTGCCTTTAGGAAGTCATGAGCTAAAGCAGCTCAGAAACCTGTGGCTCTGTCTGGCATCATAAATGAGCATTTCTACCTCTTTGCTTCTGTCACCACATCTGCCACAGCCTGCTCAGAGAAGCTGTGGCTGTCCCATCCCTGGCAGTGCTCAAGGCCGGACTGGACTGGGCTTGAAGCAACCTGCTCTAGTGGAAGGTGTCCCTGCCCATGGCAGGGGGTTGGAACTCGATAAGCTTTAAGGTTCCTTCCAAGCCAGACCATCCTATGATTCTATGATCTATGGAAAATCTTACTTCTCTGGCACAAGGGTCCTCTGTATCCTGGTGCACACTCACAAGTGCCATCCTCTGGGGAGCAGGATCCCCCGTTCTCACAGTTACAGGAGATGGAGCAGTTTGGTCCCCAGCGGCCCTGGGTACAGATATTGTCACAGTGGATGCCTGCAGATGTAAAGACACACGTTAGGTTTCACACAGCTTAATCTGCCCATTGATCAAAGAAACATTTGGCTGGACTGATACTTCCTAGTACATCACAGAGCAAACAAAGAAGCCTGGAAAGGAAATCATTACCCTTTTATCTGCTTAATAAAGTGAAAATTAAGAAAGTGCCAAAGAGGTGAATTCTGTAGGTGTTATTGGGCTCCTGTTCAGTCCTTAGCACCATTAAAGAAACTCTTCATGCCATCTGAGAGATGAAGGTCAGGAATTGCTTTAAAGTCACAAAATATCTCAAAAAGCTGGTCTGGAAATATGCAGTTGCTTGGAGGCTGGTTACTTAACTGGTGAGTTGGAAGACCTAAAAAGAAAAATCAGGGTTCTGCAAAAACAAGTCCAGTATTTGGATTCTTGAACATATTCAGTTCTGTGTTGTGTATGGTGCACTTCCCAACATAGAGTGCTGTGGGTTGTTATGCACATACCCCACATCCACCCAGAGCTCTCTGAGTTCTGTTAATAGATGGAGTTCTGGTCTAGCAAGTGGCTTTATGTGGGCACAGGCTGATCATTTGTGTGTTAAATGGAGACTGAGACCTGCCAATCCAGCTCCCAGTGATTCCCAAGGTTGTTGTTTGATATTTATTATTATGCGAAGCAAAGCTTGGAAACACTGAAAGAAGCACACAGCCAGAAAGCTTAACATGAGGATTCTGGCATTGTTTCAGCTGGTTTTAACTGGTGACTTTTAAAACCAACCTTGTGCCATGGCTTGTCACATACAGATGTAACCTAAGGATTTGATCTTGTGCGCCATAATTTGTCCAAGAGGCTCTTACTCCACTGGGAGAAGACAGTAGCAATACCTGCAATTAGCAGAGCTATTTGCATGATCAAGGGCTCCTTGGATTGAAAATGCTTTGCAGGATCATGAACTAGGAGAGACTTTAAGCAGTGCCAGCTGCAGGGAGTGGCGGCAGCAGCAGCAGCACACGGTAGGTACTGATAACAACAGAAAAAGTGAATCACAGGCTGGCTTGACAATCTTCCTAACAACATTACCACACCAGGTGCCTTACAACTGAAGCGCAGAGATTTGATGGTCTACACACACCCCAGCTAGACTTTCAACATGAAGATGTTCTTTATCATCCATGCACATGTTCCCACTGCATAATGGGATAAATGCAGACAAGGGCTCCCAGAGCCCCAGCCTCAGCCAGAGGTTGGATTAGCGCCTCACTAAGGAGAAATACAATCCCAAGTAATTTCCTCCACCTCTGATAACTTCATCTGGATGCTATAGGTAATGGACTGTATTTGTGAAGCTGTGATCTCTACAGTCACCAAACTTTGAGGATTATTAAATCAGTTAAAAGTCATTATAAACACACTTACAGTGCAGTTTCAAGTTAGGTTTATAAATCTCTGAAGTTAATACAGTAAAAAATACTGCAGTGCCAAAATTTCCCTTTTCTGAAGATTAATCACACAATTATAATGTCCCTTCCTAGAAAATCTTAACCAAGTCTGGCAAAAGTACAGTTTGAGATGGGGTTTCTAGTAATACATGAGCCTAGCTTTATTTATGAAAAGGCATGGTCCATGCTGTAGAGCTTAATAAAAACCACATTAAAATGCAGTAAAAACATAAAACAAGCTCAATCCCTTGATATCTAAGTAAAAAAATATGGGGAAAAAAAGTAATGAAGAAAGAGGCAAAGAACATTTGTGTCAGTAAAATCGAGAAAAACACTCATTTTAACCCAGTCTTCCCCACTCCCTTTGAAATCAAACACATCCTTGGATTACTTAACCAGTAACTGCTTTGTGTGTACAGTTACGTAATACATCTACAGTACGCTGTAATTAAAACCTCATACAATAAATCGTAACTAAATAAATGTGCTTGGTATTTATACAGCCATAGATGTGATCATTTATAGTTGTGAGAGTCTCAGCGTGAGCTCCCAGCAATGGAAGTGAGACACAAATGTAGAAAAATGTGTATCCTTTCCTCCTGACTGCAGCATTAACCCCACAGTTCTCTCATTGTCAATGGGCTATTTATACGTGGAGACAATTAAACAGCATTATTTCTTGTCTCTTCTGGCAAAGTTTGGGCAAGAATGACATTGGCTCCTTTCTCTTGAAAGGTAGCTGCATTAGAATGCCGTGGCTGTTCTGTGCACTTACACAATCAAGTTATTTTCTTGCTTATTTTCTGCCTTG
>JANHGB010015286.1:0-37052 GCA_026283785.1 Coracopsis vasa | reverse complement strand
GGCTTGGGAGGGTGGGGGGGTAGGAATGGTGTTTTGGGGTTGGTTTTTTTGTTGTTGTTGTTGGGTTTTTTTTGTTTGCTTGTTGGTGTGGTTGGTAAATGTAGATATTCTCTTACAATTTCCTAGTCACTGAAGAGTGTAAAGACAGCAAGGCAATGTTGAACAAACCCAAATGTCTCTCTGTACTGCCAACACGTTGTTGTATTTGTACCCACCTTTGTTCATTTTGCTCTCTTCTGCTTTTTCATCCTGGTAAACACTTTTCTCCTTCCGTGTCCTCTTCCTTCTACCCTCCTCTGCTCAGAACTTGCTTTCTTAGAGCATGAATGATCACCATCTTCTCAAATCTGGAACTTGGTAAGGACTGGGTTTGGGACTGAAGAAAAAACAGCGACGAGTTTTGGTGTCATCTCCATTTCATTCTGCAGACAGAATTCTGCTATTTCTTATACTGGTTTGTTTTATTTGGGCTTTTGTATTTTAAAGTAACTTAAACTTAGGAGTTTGTTAGGCAGCAAAAGATGAGAAGCACCTACTCCAAAAAAGCTGGCTGAATTATCCAGGTGGAGCAGATGATAGTAAGAGTTCAAAGATGTACTGAAAGAATGGGGGAAATGGTTACAAAAGTGAAGTGAGATATATATATATCTGTGTGTGTGTGTGTGTGTGTAGTAATATTAAAAATAATTTGCTATACTTTGTGAGTCTGAAACTTCTCTGTGGAAAAGCTACTTTTGCCCTTTTTTCTCTTACCCCAGAATCCTCAGCCTGACTATTGGTATTGGTTAACTGCAGGCCAGAACTTCTCAGCCTGCCAGAAGAGATACTTTTAGCTGCAGGAATATGTAGAATATTGTTTGTTTGTTTGTTTTTTCTCTTTTACTAGGCTGGTAGAATTCACCGCCTTAAATTGATTTAAATTGGTTTTTTTAGATAATACATTGATAATGAGCTCCCCCCCCACCTCGAATCTAAGTTATTTAATGCAGTACTTTGAATTTGGGCATAGTTAGGAATAGATTTTTATTTCTAGAATGCTGTGCCATGTCAGCAAGGACAACATTGATATTGTACCTGACACTAAACCACATTCTTGCATAGGGAAAATTGTTAGAGGTATTGCACTAAAATTGTACAATTGGGCTCTGCTTAACTACTCTAGAGCAACAGATTGATGCTGCTTGGGAAAGGGAAATTGGGATGAATATTCATCTGCTGTACTCACCCTTGCTTGAGCTGATGAGGGGCCTACTATGAATATTCCTGATGTAATGTTTAAGGTGATTGAATTGAATCTGGCATGAGACTTAAACATTTATTGGAAGAAATCCTTCTTGAATACAGATTTTTTTAAAAATGTTTGCTGAATGTATTTTTCTGTAATAAACTTCTACAGCATTCAAGTGTCTTCCGTTGTCTTTTCATGGAAGTTTCACATTTCAAACACTTTATGCGTGTTGTGAGAGTCCTTTCACTGCAGGAGGCAAATTACCCTTATATTGTGAATGGGCTTCTTTAGGAGCTGCAAGCAGGCTTTTTCTGTATTTTGACAGTTCTAGCTGCATGTTAGTCTGTGGGTCAGTTACTGTTTGAAAATCTGGCTTTCAAATTTTCCCAAACTTACTTTTTATCATCTGAGGGTTGTTTTATTTTGTTGCCTCCAATGGTGGGTCATTTGTCTTATGGTAGCTTGAACATGTCTTATGTCAAGGTTACTGACTTCTCCTGCTTCTTGTCTAAGCAGCTGGCAGTTAGTATAAACAAACAACCCCTTACCCTTGGAAAATCCTTTGGACCTCCTTGGGTGGAAGGGGAGGGATTTAAGGGGAGGACAGGATTGTTTGTTTTTAAATAAAATGGACATTTGGGACAGTTCCAGCCAACAGGAGATGTATCTCCCAGCACTAGGATCTGCTGGAGGAATACTGTCACTGATTAAAGCACTGAGCAGTGGTTGCTTTAAGACAAGAGACTGCCTGTATTAATTTTGTTCCCTTCATGTTTTCATATATATGCAGGGTTCAGAGAGGTAGCTTCTGTCAGCTCTTCATGGCAGGACACCACTGGGAAAGAGAAGACCAGATGCTTCTCATCTTAGGTTATTTAGGTCTTTCTTACATCCTAAGAAGAGACCAAAGACAGCCTGAGAAACGTTACGTGGTGTTCCCTGGCAGGCTTACTGAACAGCCATGGGATGTGTAGGAGGGTTGGCTTCCATTGTGTTCCAACAAAAAGAAAGCTGGGACCAAAGTTTTTTTGCAAATTTGTAAAAGGCGAATGTTTTCCCTGCTTTTTACTGACATTATGGCCAACTCGCCTGGAGTTTTTAGGTTGAAGCCAAAGAGCACACTCTCTCAGCAGCCTTCACAAGTAACCTCTCCACCTGTAGCAGCCTGCTTCATTGGAGTTCCATTCTGGCCTTTTGCGCTGGGACATACGCAATTTGTCAGTGAAAGCTTTTGGGACATTGCTAGTTATGAAGTGGCAGGACACGAGTTGGGCATCAGCCAGTGTCCAACCATCTTTCATTTGCTGATAGGTTTCTATGGTGAAGCTCCTCCTGAAGATCTCTTTCCTTTCAGGCTTATGCACAATCCAAAGTGAATGTTTATTACAATAGCATAATAAAAAAAGTCCCAACTAGAGGAGCTTCAACTAGAGTATCATGGAATGCGACTTCTTTAATTTGCTGCTAACAGTCCTCATAGGATTTTTTTCACTAATAGTTTTAGTAGTCCTTGTTACTTGCACGAGTTTTCTCTTTCAGTTTAGTTTCTACTAGGGCACAGACACAAGCTACAGTTAGGTGAGAGGTGCTGTGTGGTGTGAAATATGAAAGAAGCTTGATAGGGAAGAAATGGGATCTCCAGTTCCATTGAGGTCAGGTGGTCACAGGTTCTCCATCCCAGAATCTGCTCATGCAACTGCATATAGCTCTTGCTGTATGTACTAAAGGCAGTCAGTTCTAGCGGCTTTGCTTTCACCAAAGTCTGATGTGCAGAGCTCTCTTACACTTCTTGAGGTTCTTGTGTGCCAAAAACCTTCCTGTTTTACAGTGATGTCTAAAGGCTGCTTGCTAGCCCTCCTGGAAATATATGGTTCCCAGACTTCTGAATGACAGTTTCTCCAGTGGGCTATTTTTCTTTCACTCATTAATAAAATGACTTAGTTGCCTGCAGAGATCCTGAAATGTGGGTCTGTTACCATTCATTTTCCGAAAGGAGGGGATGCCATTCCCAGATGTTCTTGGGACCCTATAGTCTTTACTGTAAGTCACAGCCCTGGTAGGTGCCATTATCCCAAGTGCTGTACAAACAACTCATTTAAATTTCTTCTAAGAGTTTGCAGCTCAAAGCAGAAAATCTGATAATAAAGTGAATGTTTAGGTAAAGCTGTATTCTGGATATATCTAAGTCTTTCTTAAAGTGCACTCCAACATAATCGTCTTGAGAAGAAAACAACAGAGCCACTATGAGTTGGTTCCTTTTTAGGAGTGGATGTGGGTTTGGTCCACTCTGTGTGAAGCAGAAACTCTCTGGTTTAATGCTGAATTTGGAGACTTTTCAGTATGTGGGATGCTGAGGTTTATGTTCTGGTTCCATCTCCAGGGGGGAGTTTGCACCAGTTCTTCATGGCTGGCATAAGCTCCCTTGTAGCAGTATCACCATGAGTGGTAGTGAGGGATCTATCTGGAGCAAAGGGTAGATGTGAACTCCTGCTCTGCATCTGGGGAGAGAAAGAGAAGTGGTTTAAAGTGACATTTAACTGGCAGAGGTCTTTCATAAAGTTTAAACACCTCTGTGACCAATAGCAACCTTCTGCCCTGGTTGGGGGGCTATTGTTAACATTCCCTGAAATGCCAGAAGTACTTAAGCCTTGCTTTTGGTCCTGCTCCTTGCAAGTGCAGCATGCTGCTTTCAACACCACTTTTGAGATCGCTAACAACAACGCAGTTTGTCTTTTTTTCTTCTGTGTTTTGGCTGGCCTGCATTTTACATACTGAAACCACAGGCTTTGTATCTCTTTTAGACCCCTCTTGTCCTGAGACTGCATTTTGAGGGGGTTGCCCCAAACATTAGAATTGTCCCTTCTTCCTTTTTTACCTATGAACTGGAAGTAGAGTCGGTTGAGGTTTTGAAGCATAGATCTTTTACTAGATCTAAAAAAAAATATTCTTTCTTTGTACTCATTTGCCCAAACACCGATCAATCAAAGAATAGTGAAGTGTGAAGTTATTACCCAAGAGAGAAACCTGTGGTGCCCACTGATCTCAGTGGCTAGTTTGTGGTATGTTGCGTGTTGCAAAACACCTCTTGGCCTTGGCTGTGCTGGGTACAGCACTGGACTGCTTGAGACCTGACTGCTGGAAAGAGCAGCAATATAGATCCTCCTTCTGTGGGGCATATGGCAGTGTGAAAGGAGAAGAGATGGGGTGGAAAACAAATCAGTGTTAGGTAGGGAGAAGCAAAAACAATGGTCTATTTGTGAGGAGGGTATTGCCAGCAAGGCTGACTGGGGCATCTGGGGCTGAGATGGGGCACGCTTGACTGGCTTGAGTTGGGAGATCAAACAGTGACAGCTGCTTCCCATGTTTTTCTAATGCAGGAGAAGGTATGAAACATGTCTATGTTCGTGTGGGAGAGCAACAGAGCTCGGAGGATTGATTACGTGCAAGAGGCTTAATATGTGAGCACAGTGTTTGTGTGCAAGCATGCAAAGGCAGGAGTGTTTGTGTGAAAGGGCGTGTGCGTGAGAGGGCTTGTCTAGCTGGTGTATGCGCGTGTACAAGGGAGGTTCTCAAGTTGATGTTGTAGTAAGAGAGAACCTGAATATATTTGTGTAGGCTGGGAAGTTTTGCTGTGATTTTCATAAGTTTCTTTTAAAGCTGATGTAACTTGCCTCATTGTAAAACTGCAAATGGTGCAAAAGATGTATTTCCCCATTGAAATGTTTTTTCCTGCAAATATTGTAAGTTCTTGAAACCTCATTATTTTTAATAAAGCATTCTGTCATAGAACATAAAATTTTTTCTTCTGATATTTTGAAGTACAATGAAGCCAAGTTTTGCAGTACATACCTAAGTTGTAGCACATAGAAGGCACTTAATATGTGGACCATTACAGCATACTTTAGGTCATGTTATGGCCAAAGGCTGCGACTTAATTTACCCAAAAAGTATTGTAATCACATTGAAATGCACTTCCTGAACTCTTACTGAGTTTTATGTGTTGTGGGTTTTTTTTGGTTGGTTGGTTGTTATTTTTTTTGATGTTTACTTTGTTTTAGTTTTTTTACATTAAGAAAGGAGTCAAATCTGTGTGTTTGTTGGGCATGATGGACAAGAATC
The DNA here is from genome assembly GCA_026283785.1 of Coracopsis vasa. Taxonomy (NCBI): domain Eukaryota; kingdom Metazoa; phylum Chordata; class Aves; order Psittaciformes; family Psittacidae; genus Coracopsis; species Coracopsis vasa. The sequence goes on along the minus strand of JANHGB010015286.1, from coordinate 31,705 downwards.
TGATGTTGCTGACAATCTGTCAAGAAATTTTGGTTCTATCCAGAATTTTCCAGTCATGTTATAGAGTATAGATGTACATAGTAGTATTTTGTTGATCTAAATTACTGAACCAATAAATAAAAATCGGGATTTGGCCAATACAGCTATGGCTTAAAAATTATTGTGGAGAAAGATCAGGATTGTACCAAAGCTTAGGACTGCCTCACAGCTGTGCTGTTCAGCCGGAATGCTTTAGAAGAGGAAAACGAAATACAAAATCAGTTTGATGTTATTCTATTTTGCTGTATTCTTTCTTGTGTGTTTTAGCCTCCTTTTCAGACCTGCTGTGTTCTTTCTGCTCATTCATGGTCAACGCATTGAACTCATTCTGGGAAACCTTCTACACAGTCCCTAAATTCCTGTAGGTATAACACAACGTGTTCTTCAGACATTTTTCTGTTGATTTTTTTCTTTTATTTTTTTTTCTTTCTTATAACAGGGCAACCTTTGAATTTTCTCCTCTACAATCAGAGCTCAGTGCAACAAAGAAGAAATCTATGAAAAATTAAAACTCCATCCTAGCAGTAAGAATCTAGCTGCAGACATTAGTCGAGGAGCAGTTGGTTGGGAGTAGGAAACTGGACATTTTTTAAGGATGGCCTCACTTTGGCTCTCGGCATACTGAACACATTGTAAATTTTTTTATTCTAATATATATAAAAATAGCGTGCCAAGAACAGCCAGAGAGAGAGGTGTTGAGCATGAAGTTAGGCTATTCTTTTTAACTTATTAGATAGTCTGACACGTAAGGGTAATGTGTTCTGCTGCAGTCCCAGTGCTCCCACATCAGCTTTATCCTGCAAAGCAGGGAAAACTATTCAGTGGGAAACTGCCAGGTTGGAGTTGGGTGCTATGGAGAAGTCACCAGAGGGGGCCCATAACTTCCACTCTGTGCTGCAGGAGTGCCCTTGCATGCTGCCAGGAGCAGTCAGCTACTGGAAAAACTATTGTAGTTGAAAGGTAGGAGGAAAGGCCTCAAGTTTTGGGGCTGTTCAGCCTGGAGAAGAGAAGGCTGCTTGGAGACCTCATAGCAGCCTTCCAGTATCTGAAGGGGGGCTATAGGGATGCTGGGGAGGGACTTTTCATTAGGGATTGTAGTGATAGGACAAGGGCTAACAGTTTCAAACTTAAAAAGGGGAAGTTTAGGTTAGATAAAAGGAAGAAGTTCTTTACTGTGAGGGTGATGAGGCACTGGAATGGGCTGCCCAAGGAAGCTGCGGATGCTCCATCCCTGGTGTTGCTCAAGGCGAGGCTGGACAGAGCCTTGGGTGACATGGTTTAGTGTGAGGTGTCCCTGCTCATGGCAGGGGGATTGGAACTAGATGATGTTAAGGTCCTTTCCAACCCTAACTATTCTATGATTCTATGAAGCATGCAATATACATGCTGTTTTAACAAATACTATTGGATACTGCTATTAAATTGATTTAAAGGCTACAGGGCTCCTGCAGCAAAACTCAAATACCAATGATTTTGCCTCTTCAAGTATCTTAATTTTACTTGCATGTTAAGCTCACCAAAACACAGGCATCAGATTTTTTTCTGTTAGCACCATAAGTCTGCAGTTACCTCTTAGAAGCCACTTTATTATGTGAGCTGTGAGCACTCACATTAGCTATTATAAATTATACTAACCTTTCAGATACTGCACGTTCTGAGGTAGATTTATAGAGTCATATGTTTATACTTCATTCCCTTATTCTTTATTTGCCCCTATGCATCCTAGGCCTAATTCATTGTCAGAATAAGACAGTAAAACAGCATTGAAGGCAATCACGTTGCAATAATCATGTCAACCCTTTGGTTCAGTCATCACCAATCCCTCCTGACAGCGGAATCATCTTGGGGTTTGACTGCTTTCAATGTGTCCCAGGAAACAGATCTACTCACTAGTGTGAATTTCACATGGCGTGAAGTCTGAGGCAGCCTGCATGTTGTTCTAATATAACAGGAAGAGACAATCCTGCAGCCTTTGTCCTGCCACATGTCAAGGCAAACTGGGGGACGATCCCCAGACCTGAATGGAGAGACCTGCTGGCCCATGCATCACATACCCAGACAACATAAAGGTGTGCCCTTACTTGACAACAGCAGACAAGGAAGAATTTATATAAAAATTTGGCTAAGGCATACTAAGAAATTCATGTTCCTTCTTTCACTAACAGCAAATTATTATTATTATTATTATAGAGGAAGTCTGGATCAAAGACTGAAGTATAATTTAAGCTTTGCATGTACATACAGAGTCATCATGTTATACAACGCACAACCAAATAGAAAAGAGCAAGCCAAAGAAACAGGTATTTCATGGCAAGTTGCTTCATACTTTTTCTTCTGTCAAAACAAGTAATATTAAAAAAAAAAATAATCAAAAATTATGCACTGAATTCTTAAATCCACCATCCCAGCAAAGTCGTATAAAGAACAAAGCTGAAGGAAACTAACTTTCTGCACAGTAAAAAAAGCACCTGTTAACACCTGGTAATAGTTCATTATTGTAATAAACCATAGATCAGAACAACTCTTTAAAAAACATGGAAGATACCATAAACACCTTATCATAATGGGCTTGTCAGATCAAGACCACCTGCACCTTTACCTCTCAAGATGATAAACATTAATTATAAGAACTAGAAGACCATGACATCTAGAAACAATCTGCTCCACTCAGTAAAGATACTGGCTTTGTTTAGTCAATTCCACTAGTTTTAAATGTGGAATATGTTTTGGGGGAAAAGTGTATAATGCTAGGTTTCTGTATTTTCAATTGAATTCAAATTTCCATGCAGATGCAACTGTACATGTCCCAAATCAAAATTAATCATTAGCTTAGTAAGCAGGAAATGTACCAATGATTATTTTATAAATTAAGAATATGTAAATATTAAGAAATAAGCTATATTTATGTTAGGTTGTATAATTGCATGGAAGTGTGAAATCAATGCTTACTTTAGCATAAAGGACTAACACTACTTAACAATTTATTTCACTTTTGCCACATGGCAAGAACAAAGCATTTTCAAGGAAAATAACAAAATGCACAAAAGCTTCCCCACTCCTTTAAAAAATCAATTTTTAGCCATGATTTAAATCGATTCAGTTTGACCGATGTCCTGGTTTGCTCTCGCCAATCTGCAAGTTTCCCATTCCATGACCAGAATGAATGTTGCTAAGTTTCATACTGATGGATAGTAGGGAGCTGCTCACTCACATAAATGACTTCTTGTGTGCATCAAAGGAAGGCTTTTACAAGCGCCTTCCCTAACAACCTCCTCGTGATGCTCTCAGGAAAACTGATTATTCTCTAAAGATGATAGTCTGGAATAGAGTTCCCACTCTCAATTAACCTGGGCTGGTTCCAGCTAATGAAGTGGAAGGGAGGAAAAAAGAAATTAACAAGTTATATTACACTACTTTTATCTTACAACCTTATTTATATTCTGTACAAATTTAACCTGCTTCCAACTGTAAGGTAAAAATTTAACCAACATATAGCACAGTTAAATTCAGTGGAAGGATTATTTGCAGTGTCTAAATTAAAAGTGTCTTTACAAAAATAACAAGCAAGTTATATAAAGAAAAGTAAAATGCAATCTAAGGATCTTCTCTAGATAACTTTAGCTGAAAAAAAGAGATTGGAGAAAACATGTCAGTCCTATTTTCAAGAAAGTCCAGAAGCAGGATCTGGGGAATTACAGGCCAGTCAACCTTACCTCAATCCTTGGGAAGATGGTGGAGCAATTAATCCAGGAAATAACTTCCAAAATATGTGAAAGTGATTAGGAGCCATCAGCGTGGATTCATGATGGGGAAATCGCATCCGATCCACCTGTCAGCCTTCTACGAAGACATTATTGGCTTGGTGGATGAGTGGAAAACAGTGAATATCTTCATCTTGATGTTAGTAAGGCTTCTAACACTGCTTCCCATAATATCTTCATAAACAAACGAATGAACTACAGACTAAGAAAGTGGGCAGTGACACGGACTGAAAACTGGCTGAACTGTCAAGCTCAAAAGACTGTAATCAGCTGCAAAATGTCTAACTGGAGACTGGTCAGTAGGAGCGTGTACCAGGGGTCAATACAGGTTCCAATACTGTTCAACACCTCCATGACCTAGACAATGGGATAGAGTGCATCTTCAGCAAATTCAGAGATAATATAAAACTGGGAAGAGTGATTAGTAAAGCAGATGAATATGCTGCCATTCAGAGGGACCGTGACAGATGGGAAAAAATGGGCTGACAGGAACCTCATCAAGTTCAACAAAGAGAAGAGCAGAATCCTGCTTCTGGGGAGGAACAACCCCATGCACTGGTATATGCTGGGGCCTGACCAGCAACAAAGCAGTTTTGCAGAAAAGGACTGGACAATCCAGATGCATAACAAGCTGACCATTAGACAAGCATATGTAACAACAGGCCAACAGCATCATGGGCTGCTGGAAGACAACTCCCAGCAGGCCAAGGGAGGTGGTCCTTCCCCTCCATTCAGTACTAGGAAGGCCACACCTGGAGTGCTCTGTCCAGCTCTGGGCTTCTCAGTAAAGCCCAGAGAAGCCACAAAAATGATAAAGGGATTGTACTATCACTGTGAAAATATGGAAATAACAATGCAATAATCAGGTTTCAATCTCTTTTGATTGCCACTATTTGCTCTAATGCATGGTTAACATTAAGCCTGTGCAACAATAGTGTATTTTATATACTCCACAGAAAGCAAAGCAGCATGTCTCCACCACACAAAAGTGATTAAAGAGATAATGACATATGCTTTGCATCCTGCAGAACATTTTAAAGTATTCTAGGATTTTCAAGACGAAAGATGACTACTGACAACTTCTGTCCTTCAGTATTTTAAATATAATCTAAGATTTTTGTTTTCAAAGAAAACATAAGAGAAAAGGAAAAAAGAACCCCAACACCCAAGCAAGCAGTAACACACTGTCTTCCATTCTTACATATGACAAGCTAAAAATATTCTTGCAATGGCACTCCATTTCTTCTAGCAGTTATGTGGGGTGTGATGGGTTGTTGAATTTTTTCAATCACACAGAAGAATGTTGTAATTTCTTTAAGGACTGTGTTCACTCTTTTTCACCAGAGAGCAACGGCAGTGGCTCTTGCCTATGCTAAGAAAAGGAAACTATGAAGCTCTGAAATAGAGTCCTGCCATTGAGAAACACAAGCATGCAAAAAAGAAAGAGAAAGAAAAGCCAAGTCAAAACTTACATAATCCCCACCAAAGATCGGTTCCCTATAAATATGCTGTATGCTCTTAACTCCTTACAAAATAACAGATGACAGTACCCATGCAATGTTTTAAGAAAAGGATAACAGACCATTTTCTTCATGACTGCATTTGATTTCTTCATCTAAGTGTTTAAACCTACACTGGCTCAAACACCACCTACAATTATGCCAACACTTTGTCAAAAATAACTTTATGTATATATATATATTAAAAAAAAAAAAACAAAAAACAACAAACACACCACATATTTGTCCTAACTCATGGAGTCAGGAGAAACTCCCCATGCTGGTATCCCCCAACACCATCTAGAGGGTGTTAGCAGACAGTGCAGTGTGTTGCAAATAGGGATGGAGACACCACCATTTGAAAAGGAGAGAAAGTCTTCACTTATTCCTCTCAGAAGTCCTGCAGCATATAAAACATTTTCTAGTTTACCTTCTTTCTAATCCACTCCATCTCCCCTTTACACATTTTCAATGCCCTATTTAACAGTGGTTTTTGTATTCGTTTCCCCCAGAGTATTTTTGCCAATATTAAAAAGTATTAAGTTTTACACTGTTCTCTTGTATCACTATTACTTTTCAACCTTTTAATCTGAGGCATGGTCCATATTCTAGTTTCTTCCCTCTCAATGCAACAAACTCATACACAGCACACACTCCTACATAACAATTTCCTTCTACTCTTTATAAACATCTTACCTTCTCTGGCCATGACTTTTCATTATTTATTTACAATAATGACTTCCTGCTCCTCTAATCATCCTCTGTTCTCTACTTTCTCACCTGTAAGTCACTGTGTGATCTGACACCAACCCAGCAAAGCACTTATACTTTTCAATGTCTTCATAGTACTTTAAACTAAACATCTCCCTAACCGCTTCAGAAGATCAGAGCAGAACTCTCAGCATCCTGAAGAACCAAAGTTTTCCTTCTATCAACTAAATAGAAGATTTTTTTTCACTTGAGGTACTTGCTTTTAATGATTGCTTGGAGAAGCTTCTCACACACACACAGTACATTTAACTAAGAAAAAAAGAAGAAAATTAAATACCAGAACAAAACCACAAGGCTGTTCTTGCTCCATTGCCCCATAATAATCAAAGATTTAATCTTTCTGTTTCTGTGACTTCAGAATAACCTGTAATGTGTGCCACACACACAATCAACCAAAATGAGTTTCATTTTGATACATCAGTTTTCCAGTGCCATGATAGTTATCTCTATTTACTGCAGTAGCCTTCATGCAGATATTGGTTAATTATTGTTCTTCCATTTACTTAGGAGTCTATCAAAACCCACAAGTAACTAGTGATTTCATTCCCAAAGTATTAAGAAGACAGAATGATCTTCCTGCTTAAATACTTTCCATATCTAATGAGCAGGTTACCATTTCTTCACCTCTCACAAGGCAGGAACAATACCTGTAACGCTTTAATCCTTTAGGTTAATTGAAAATCTTACAAGCCTTTATCTACACACCATAAACTTTAATAGAAGTGCCTTACATCATAATTCACAGGTTTAAGTAGCTATGCACATGACCCCTAAACTCATACTGATTACTTCAAAGAGTCTGTAAAGTTTTAGAAGGAACAGTGATAACACACTGGCATAAAATGTAATAATTGTAGAGATAAAAAAAGAAACTAAAAAAACCAGCTGATTTTTTTGTTGTTGACTTGTTTCTTTACATTTGGGGAGGGAGGGATACTTCTTTGTGATACCTGGAGGAAAAAAAAATTCACATTTTCTTCATTGGATTTTATTTTTCTTGTCTCCCCTAAAAAAACCCAAGCTGTTAGAAGACAGGCATGCAAAAGTAAGTTTGTCTTTTCCTGGGTTTTGAGACTATTTTAGTGATGCATAGATAGGAAAACCATTGAGCCCTAAGGCCCTCCTCTCAATTAAAAAAAAAAAAATAAAACAAAGTAGAGGTGTCCATCCATGCCTATCCTTCCATTATCACATTTTTATAGAGCATCTCATATCACTTGGCATTCTACTTCATGACTCCAGCTCCTGGAGGATGAGAGCAGAAACTAAGCTTTCTTTTTATAAGCATACTTTCCTTATGACAGAAGCTTAGGAATTTGAATGTGTAATTTTCCAGGCCTAGGATAATGAATACGGTTGGCAATTGCAATCACCAACATAAAGATTTTGTTTCAAATGCCTAGAAAAATAATTAGCTTTACCACACGTGAACTAAAGAGCAAGCTCTGACAATAGTATGCACAAATAAATTATGTTTACATGTCTTGCAAATGAAATACATACAATTTGGTTTGAATATACAAGAGCACTGTCACTTCTTTCAACATCTGTGAGGAAACAAGAAATGGTGAGAAAAGCCCGAGCCACACACACTGCATAAAGGAACACATGAAAAAGGAAAAACGCTAGTTTGGGTAAAGTTGGGGAAGGGAATGGGATTGAAACAGAATTGTTCCCCAGTCTATAAATAGGCCGTGACTTGAGATAGATCCTATCCAGGAGCTGGTAAAAAATTTGCTGTAGTGGATAATCATTCATGCCAGTGCCGTTCACATATGTGTGCACACACGTGCACATGCACATATTATACATGTGTAATTATAAGCTCTTGCTTGTTTATGCTTTTCTCTAGTTGACTGAGGAATGCTACTACCCTATTTCTTTCTCTTTAAAATTACCTATGAACATATGTGGTATAATTTCCATTAACTGAAGTACTTACACTGAGACTGAACATCTGTCTGAAAGACATGCCCTGCCCTAGCAGCTAGCAGAAGTTACTGGAAAGAATAGATGAAATCTTTCCGATAATCCCACTCACACTGTCAATCTAGATAACATAATGCTCCTTCCCACTTTTACATCAGTAATGGTTGAATTTTGTTATTTTGTATTAAAGCAGAGCAATGAGGAGAAAAACATTTATTTTAAGGACCCGTAGAACTGAAGGTTCATGTGCATTTCCCTCTACTTACCTCCTCAAAGGAAGGCTTTCCTTAAAGATGAATTCCTGAGCAGGGTGAAGTTCTAAAATATTTAGTAGTCATCCCAAAAACAAAAAAACAAAAAGAGAGAAATACAAGGTTTATTCAAAGATCTCCCACATTAGCATACCATCCCCTCTCCACCATGCTTCAATTCTTCTGTAGATGATAATACCAGTATTTCAGTCTTTTATGAGAGCAAAAGACACAACACTGACCTATGGGTCAGATGCTTCATGTAGCTGTATTGGTTTAACTGACAGTAGGATTGAGCCCAGTTTCTTAAAAAGGCACCAAGTAGAAGATCAGCAGTAAAAGAGAACACTTTAAACACAAATAAAGATGTCAACAGCAGTGAAGGATACCTAGAACTGACAGACACTCTCTTTCAAACCTGTCTCATTTTGAAGGCAAGTTTCACAACAAAAAAAAACTGTTAAAAATGCTCACTCACAAAGCATTTTGGTTAATATGTACACTTTTACCATATTGTTTTATTAGTCCCTTAAAACTCTTATTTCTATGCTATTAAATAAACGAATGTAGGAATGCCTCAATGCTATTAGCTACACATCACTCTTGATTTAAGGGAATAATTCATTATATATGTCTTGCACTAGATATTGGGTCATTTGTACTGTGATTTAAAATGGAAGGGACCCACCTGTTACCAGGCATTGCTTTGGTGCCTACAGTTTCAATCTTCTTCCGAAAGATAGCCTATTTTATATCCATTATGCAGGTTTTTTTACAGGTTCGAGTTGCAACAGAAAATGAATAGTGAGAAATTAAATAGGAGAAAAACACATGGTCCTCAGCCATCACATTCATTTAGAGGGCTTTTTGAATTAAAATCTGATTGTATTTTACCAATCAATTCTGTGACTGAGTGCCACTTGATTTCAGAGGTTAGTGGAAAGCCACAGAAAGCGACTCCAAATCTTTCCATATCAGCAGTACACCCTGAACTTGAGATGGGGACTTAAACTACTGAAACAGAAACAATATGGACTCCAGTGACAAAAACATATTTAGGTTCTCCCTCAAGCAGTTCTGCCTAACACATTTGGAATACATATCAGTGCTCAGCGGTCCAGATCATCACACTAAAACCCAGATACCCAGGCTGTCTCTCTTTTGTATGAAAATCTCCACTCCAAAACGTTCTTATTTTCTGTACAGACATTTTGGGGTGGATCGCAGGGCAGAAATCAGAGGTCAAAACAAATTCAACTATGCTGACATCGTTCTGCATCACAAATGCCAAACTACTATCATCACTTCGGTCTGTTTACTGTAGTTTAAAGTTCATTATTACAGTAATGTAAAGTCATCAAAAAGAATAATTGTATGGAGAAAAAACCCAAACAAATCAAGAGTTTTGAACTAAGAGTTCAAAGCCATAGATAAAATATGTCATTCACCAGAGGCAGACTGGCTTGCAGAAAAGTTGAAACAGCACAGTAAGAACTCTGTAAAAATGTAAATATATGTAAATATCAATAAATTTCACTCTTAATTACCCAGTAGGTTTATCACTGTGAATTACATCAGTTCTCAGTGGTCTCAAGCCATTGCTGGCTGAACTGATTACAATAATCTATTAGAAGTATAAATCCCAGAATAGATACTACACTATCACTCAGAAAAATAAACTATATAACCTCACACCAACAACACAAAAAACCTGATCTGTAGAACTTCATTCTTTACTTCCTCAAATCTATCATCTGTCATTTATCTGTCCTTTCTGTATCACTGACAACAGCTATTTATTAAAACAGCAGTAGACATAAGCATAGGTAATGCGAAAACAATGCAGTAATCATAATGAGAATAATGGGGTGCTCTGACATTTCCTTAAATAGATGGCTGGTGGCAAGAGAAACTCTTTCAACAGCTACATATAACAAAATATAGTGCAGGGTATGGGAAACCATACATTTTCTTCTAGTGTTGCCTGTATCAGTTTTAATTACATATTGGAGAATAAAATTCACAACCAAAAATGGAAACCTGGGAACAAGGTCCAATAGCTTAGTACTGGCTCTCCTAAAGGATAGGGAAGCCGGGATCTCTCAGAAGCTGGTTTACAAGTACTGCTTGTAAATTCATCTCCATGGCTCCCACCAGACCAGTGTTACACACACCACACAACAGCTCCTCACTCCACAAGAAGATTCACTAATTTCAACAGGATCTGCAAATGAATAAGGCTGGGCTCAACAGAAAGAGGGTGGAAGACACTGGCTTTCCGACAATTCTGAATACATGTTCAAGAAAAGACTGCAGAGAATTCACAATCTGCACACACCCCATTACCCTCCAGGGTCTCTCAAGGGGGGAGTGGAGGGACCTCCCACTCTACCCCCACACCAAAACAGCTTTGCCCTTCAAAGCAAAGGGCAAAAGAAGGACAAGAGTTTGCAAGGATAAAGGAAAGAATAGTAGGAAAGTACGAAATAGAGCTGTGAATCAGTGGCCTGGCCCTTCAGCCATAAATATTGTTTGGTCTGGCATCAAGTATATGCGTTTTGTTGATCTCATTCTCAAATCCCACCAGGCAATAAATTTTAAATGCAGGAAAAATCCATACATTCAAAAGACTTGCTAAGAAAGTGGAGCACATTTATCATAACAAAAATATTCATCTGAGGAGGCTCCAAGCTGAATAGCAAGCAAGCAGGGAAAATAAACTACAGGCCTACTTCACAGATACATGCTTATGATACGTGTGGGCCAGTCCTACACAGTTGGCTCTAACCACAGTCTAGACAGTCTCACACACTCACAATGGAAGGTTTTCTATTTTAGAAGCATGTTCCCCTTCTCATCTCTTCAAAGAAGAAACAAATTCTTAATTAAGCTCTTAAAAATGTATTTTTATATACATAAAGCTTGTGTTTCAATCATTTGTGTGACAAATTTCTATTCTGCTCTGTTGTGATGAGAACAAATGCAACAGAGGGTGGATTCTCAATTGCTCCTCATTCTTTCAATATTTTGACAGTGAAAAAGTAAGAGAACTGCTATATGAATAATGAAAAGTGATAGAACAGTCCACTAAGGACAAGCATAATACAGTGTGGCATGAAAATCATCATAAGGAGAGGCAGCGAAAATAAAACTTGCAGGCTGGCTACAGAGAAGGTGACAAAGACATTCTTGAGTCCAATAGCCAAGACTATGCAAAGACTTTACATTGATCCCTACTGGACATCCCTTGATGACTTTAGAATAGAGAACAACCAAAAAACAGAAGCAAAAAAAACCCAAAATCCAGCAGATGGCTCTAAATGAGGAGAGCAGAGACAGGTGACTAACTAGTCTGAGAGAAATAAAAATAAAATGGGAGCAGTGCCACAGTGTTATCATTTTTGTAGAGCCACCTGGAGAGGTAGCAGGCTTATCAATGAATGCCAAAAATGAGTAGTGCCCATCTGCTAACCCTAATAAATATTCCTTACTAGAAAAAGTATAAAAGACTACAATTCCCTCAGCAAACCTGTTTGTTTAAAATATTTGAGTATTACATGGCTTAACAACTACTTGTTGTGAACACAATAATGCTTTAAGATGATCCTTGGAAGTATGTGGCAAATCAGTAGCTGTAAGAATTCACAATAACAGAAAGCTCCGGCAACTTCCTTTTAAATAAGCAAATGCTCTGTAATTATCACTGTCTTCTTTAGAAAGATGTCTCTGGTCAACTGAATGGACTGATGGCAAAACCTTAAATGAGAGGAACAGTCCAAAGTTTGCACTCCTCTGGAGGCAACAGCAGCAGGAAGTACCTCCATTCAGAAAGAAGTGTAAGAACCATGGTAAAAGCCTCTGCTGGCTTCCCCAAACGGCGACAAGTACCATCCTGCTGATACTAAAAGTGGACTGAGAAAAGAAGTTGGAGCTGGCAGAAGGTGAAATGAGGAACACTCAGGTCTCTCAGAGTACCACTACAGGGCAGAGGAGAAGACTAAAGCATACAGGTTGGTTTGCTTTTGTGAGTTTGAAAGCCCTTTTAGCTCTAACCTATATCAGCTCCAAATGTTTTTGCAATGAATGAAGAAAAAAGTTTAGAAGAGAAATTCAAATTTGCTAAGACTAAGACATTTCCAAGTTGACCTTCTGAATCAGAGGTATATTTATTTTTCATAAGTGACATGCACAGCTGAAAAAAAACCCTGTTCTGTTTAACATCATCAACTCTACTACCTCAATAAAAGCAATTCAATCACATAAATATGTCTGTATTCACACAAAGTTATCCAGAACAGGACAGGCCTTTATGTGCTCACCACCATCTTTGCAAATACAAAGTTATCATACTACTTGCACATAAATGTTTCATGCTAGATTTCATCTTTCATAAAGTAAGAATTAAACTTAAAATATGCTTATATAAACCTGCATGAAGAGAAAGAAGAACACGACAAAAAGCACTTTTGGGGAGATACAAATCACAAAATGTGGGCAACCCTGTATCCACACAGGCCAGAGTTTCTTCGTAATTTCAGTAATGGAAAACAGCAGTTTTAAGAACTGTTCATACTAAAATGAAGCAAACAGATTCTACACTACCTGCAACACAGAAAAGCTATGTGCTACTGAAAGCTTATTTCTCTGTTCAACACAATACTCGGGAAATTTATTTTTTCCAAAAGTTAAAGTTATTTTGATTGTATAAAGTCCTTTAAAATTGATTGTCTTCAAAATTTTGTATCTCAACAAAAGCTAGAAGAAGTGTGACCAACTGTCCCTGGGACTTAAGCGAGACACTTGGTTCCTAAAGTTTCAAGCACCTTTACCAAGTAGCATTTGCAAAACTTGGCTCTTGACTGTAGCCATGCACATTATTCCCAGTGGTTTGTATTCCCTGCATTAGCATGAACCAACAGTCAAGTAATAACAACCAACTAGCATGATTTGGTTCATTCATGAACTTGCTCACACTTTTTGAAGTAATGTGAGTTAAGAGTGAGAACTCTCAGGTACAATGCCAAACAGAAGACTGTTTAAATCCAAATGAACAAAGCTTTACACCAAAGCAAATAAATTCTCGAGGCTGGGTTACAGGATTTTAACTATAGCATTATTGACATGACATCCCTTTATTAGTCCAACAAAAACAGCTGGGACTTTTTTAAATAAATATTTTTATGCAGCAGTTGAAGCAAAGGCTACATCACTGAAAACCTGAATGCAAAACAGATGTTCTTAATTTTTAACTTCTATTCTAAAAATGCAGCAGGAGAAAATCTAGAGTTCCTATAATGTTAATAGCAAAATATTCCCTCTATTTCCTCCTTTAGTTTACTGCATCTTATTTTTAGAGCATCTATGTTTCAATATGGTATGAGTAACGTACATTGCTATGGCACACAGATCTTGCCCATGACACGAGAATGAACAGAGGCAGCTAGTGACCACAGCCACATAATTTTTAAAAGGCCTTGAAGTGCCTTTTAAAAGGTATTGTTGAAGTCTTCTCATACCTCTGAGAGCAATAGAACTATTTTAGTCACATCTGAATAACAAATTAAATGCATGAAATCTTTGCTGACGCTAGCACCAGGTTATTTTACCTCACAATCTACCGCAGGAACATCAGTCTTACTAGGACAACAGTCCTAGTGCTGGCAAAGTCCAACCAGCCTACTATCAAGACAGATGAACTGTGTTCGCTGTCCTCCTATACCAGGAAACAGCTTATGTGAGCCAAATCAGGGGGAGGGCGTGAGGGGGGTGTGCGTGTTTTTTAAGCTGATCTGCGTATAAATCCAATTATTTGGCCTTACTGTAGTGTGCTAGGGGGAGTTTTGTTTAAATAATTTTCCTGGCTGGCTTGGAAAATGAGGAAACCTCTAAAAGCAAAGCAAACAAACAAGCAAAACAAACCAGATGCTCCTGCTGGTGTACAACAGATGAAAGTTTTCAGCTACCCAGACATCCTTAATTATTTTCAACAAGTAAGTAATCTGGATAAAGTTGCTCACTGTAGTAAAGGTTTTGCATTCCTCTGTTGAGTTAATCTCATCTTGGAGCACTTGACATTTCATCAAGAAAATAAAGAGGGCATTTTTTTTCTTGCAATCAAAACAGAATAAAGGTATGAAATGAATCTAACAATATCTTTTTCTATAGCACCTAGAGAAGCCAAGAAAGGGAGCTTTTGGGAATTTTATGCTATTGCTACTAAGCAATAGCAGAGAGCCGTCTTAGACACAACAGTCAGGCCAAAGCCTTTACCCCTAAGTATTCAAGAATCAGCTTTTTAAATTATTCATATTATTTATTACCTTATATAAGAAGAAATGATGATGATGATAATGAATAGAAGACAAAAAGATTACTTGCATTACATAGCAGTCATCAGTGTCTTTGTGTGCATTTATTCCCCAAGGTTTATTTGTACCTAGGACTTCAGTTCAGGATCAACAGAGAACCCTCAAGAATTACCATAAACCGTTTTCTACAGAAAGAATGCTTTACATTTCACTCTGTTTATGCTCTGGCTTCCTATGAGGGTAAAAGCTACAGAGCCCAGTTCCAAATGCAAATCACAGGTTATATATATCAAAAGGTGCTGGACAGGCCATCAGAAGAGAACCTCTATTAGCAACCATCAGTAGGAAATATAACCACTGTTTCTATGAATTTTGTACTCACATCTGAATATTATATAAAGATCTCATCACATCAGTGATGCTCTGAATGGGTACAGTTTGACAGCAGCAAATCTTGGGTACTACGCGATATTACATTTTAAGAGTGATGTATAATAAGACACCGTTTCATGATGTAAATATATTACCTAATATACACATGGCAGACCAGTACCTTGAAAGACAGCCTCTAAAAATACTACTAGGTTGTCATCTTATTTTTTATACAGCACCTCGTATTTCAAGCAATGGAATGCAATTCAATCTGAAATCACTGGCATGCTTTTTTAAATCAAATTACTCTGAATATTTCCAGTAACAGATCAAGGTCATGTAAATCCAGGTTCTGGCTTGACCATGAACACCTGTGGCATGATCTCCAAAAAGCAGGCTGTTTGGTTGCAATGAGGGGGGTATGTGTTTCCACGTGCATGCACATGTAGAATGTGGAATAGGAACTGGAAAAGTACAACCTCCTTTGTCAAACCACTTCATGTTGCATAGAGGATTTTCCCCATGTACTGTGGTGCTCAAGCAAACAAATTGGCATCAGATTGCCCACTGTACTAATTGTTCAAGAGCACACTGGGTTATTGCCTGCTCAAAAAAACTTTAATTGAAACAATAGGAAAAGGATACAGAAAATACAGCACGAGTTGTATTTCACCACCACGTTTGGGAATTGAAGAATTTATCCTGGAATGCGAAAAATGGATAGCCCAATTCTAAAAACAGGTAATTTGGTATTGCTGTTATGGTGGCTTTCTCTCATTAGTCATGAGTACCACAAAGGAGCAGCTTTCTCAGTACAAGTGAAAGATTAGAGAACTGGAGTTTAAACACCCTTCCAAAATTACACAGCGAAATGAATGAGCAGTGAAAGGAAAAGAGTTTGTGTGGAGCCTTACTTTTGGGATACATGAGCCTTATCTTTGGGTTCACTCATTCCAACTTAGCCCACTCCAGAAAAAATTCTGAGCTCCAGGATAACATGATCCAGGTAAAAAGAACCCATTTTGCAAATGGAATTCTCATCCACATCCCAGTTGCTCACAACATGCACACCTCTATTTAAAATCTGAGCTCTAAGTCCTCCACAGAATTCATGAATCAGTTATGGTGAAAGTCTATCTCCCACTTTCTAACTTCTTATGATGGACACAGTCTCCTGTGGAGCAAAACTGCCCACAAGGACAGCAAAGTCTAATGACAGCAAGAGATCGACAGTCATAGAGCTGAGCTTAGGAATGACACGATTTAACATCTGCTAAAGATAACAATAATCCCAGGACCAGCCTCCTTTAGAAGCAAATACAAACCTTACTTCTGTAATTTACAGAATTGCAGAACAGTAGAATAATTTTTTATTCTTTTCAAAAGAGACCACTGGAGGTAGTCTAGTCCAACACCCTGTTCAAAGCAGGTCACTCAGGGACTTGTCTAGTTTGGTTAAATGTCTCCAGCGATAGAGCTTCAACAGTCTCTCTGGGCAACCTAATTATAGCTAATTTGAACTTAATGCTCTCCCCTGTGAGTTCTTCATAGAGAGACACACACAGGATACGTTTACTTACTAACACATAGAATCAAACCTATAGTTGAACGACCTCATATTTTCAAAACTGGAGAATAGGCAGAGACTATAAATGTTTCTTACACTTGGGAAGGATTCAAAGGTGCACAAGCAGCTCAGCAATTCACAGAAAGAGAAATCTCATATTTATACATCCCTTTGATAGGTCTTAGAAACCCTGTTTACTATCCACCTTGTCTATGCCTGACCTGAAGTGCACAATATACTACGAATGCCCTTACCTTTTCTTTCTGCATCGAGCTACTAACACAGCACACTGATGGGCAACAGAACTCTCCTGCAAAGCTACTTATCCACAGCAATAAGAAAACACAAAATAGGCTCACAGATTTGTGCAATTTCTATAGCAAAGCAAACAACCAGAATTAAAAAAATAAAAGATCAAAAATCAAAGATTAATTGATTTCTCAGATTTCTGTTTGTAAAATGATTTGTCTTAGTTTTGGATGTATATTCCAAGCATCTAGAATATTTCTACTTCAGAATTTAGTTGTGGCAAGAAGGGGTTAAAACCACAAAATGAGAACTGCTTTTATGTAAAAATAATTCATTTAAGATCTCATTCATCACCAGTGGAGAAGTTCATTTGAACAGGAAAGTTGATACATTTATGACAAGCTATTGTACATTTTTCCAGAGGATGGCAACATACTGACAGCTTTAAAGAAGTAGACATGTTACTGTAAGGTTTATTGTCTAAGCAGCCTTCTCCCTTTGCAGCAATCTAACAGCTTACATTTCCAGTTGATTATCATTTCTGTGAAATTCCAACATTTGCTAATATCTCCAAGAATGGGAAGAATAGCGTCTTCTGTCTCAAGCCCTCTCCTATAGACACACTATTCTTCTAAAATAGTTTGAAAGACAGCAAATGCACTTTTTCTTTCATAAAGCATCCACTCTTAGCTCTTTTAAAATACTGCAAATAGGACTAATCTCTTTTCCATTTCTGTAAGATTTGTCAGCCAATGGAACATTATTCATCCTCAGGGTACGGAGTTGACAGTAAGCTTTTTTTGCAACCAGCAGAACCAGCAAAACATTATTTCCTCTGTGTCTGGAGGCAAAGCTTGTTTGCAGATTCAGTGGTAAGGGACAAATTCATTCTGCTTTAGCTGAAGCATTAACAGAGTCTCCCTCCTTTATTAAGCCCTTTATTCTCACACACCACCTGTAACTTACTGTCTCCAGTGATCTGGACATCCCCTGTGAAATCTGACTGAAGTGGAAAAAAGAGGACTTACAGCTGATGCACAAATACCATCTCACAACCATCATTTCCTTAGGAATCTATGTTTAAAAAATGGAATTCTAAAGAATAAATATTAAACTCTACCCAACAGCATTTTCAAGAAGTAACAGCAAAGCTAGCACACAGCAACAGCTTAAGTGAAAGTAGCACTCTGGTTCTCAAAACTGATACAACTTTAGACTATTCTTACTGACAAAGGTTGTTGCTAAAGAATACACTAGCAAACTGTCACTCCAGGGACAGATAACATGTATGTACATCCATTTAATTTCTTTCATACCATTTATTCGGGATATTCAGGGCTTTCCCCAAGCTACAACTCATTTAAGTGTGAACAATTAACATTCAGAAACCTGAAACAAGCTGCCACTGCATTTCACTGTAGAATGGACAGGGATTACTAGAGACTGCAGAGTCAAACCATATGTGCACAAAGGGGCTGTACAACACAAACGCATGTTTCTTTGTGGGGTTCCTGAGCAGAAGACAGTCGCTGCTTTCTGAAGGTCTGCTTTTTCAAAAGTGTTGAGAGGTACGGCAGCAATGATAATTTTTTGAAACAGACTACACAGAAGCAATGGGTTACATCAGAGCCAAAGAAGTTGATGAACAGACATATTCAAAAACAAGAAGCCAAATCGCAATTGCTAATCAGTAGAGGTGAGATAACTATTCTCTAATTATATCCTTGAAAAATCTTGTGAAATTCATCGAACAGCAGGTGTGTGACACAGCAAGAGAAGTTTTCCTGACCTTTACAATAATACCCTGATCATTTACCTATGTTGTTTCAAGATATATAACAAGCAAGATACTGTACCTTGCTTCACAAGACATCAAATATATTAAACAATATTTTTGTGCTTTTATTCCCAATTGACACCAAATAAGTAGACCACTTATACATTTATCCTATTTCTCAGATTTGCACCTTAAAAATACAGTTCTCCTTCTAAAAGCAGGTATTACATTTTTGAGAAATAAAAGCCAAGTGAAAAAATAATTTGCTTACCTATGTCTCTTCTCAAACGCAAGTGCAGAAGTAGCAATATAAGTTCATCAATCAGCAGCTAGAGACAAAAAAAATCAAACCCACAAACTACTTAGCTCACCTACTCCATTCCTTTTCAGAGGTCTGGATCACTCCCTAAAGCATACAGTGGTATTCTTGTAATACATGTCACCTAGAATCACTGTAGATGATACACAATCACACATTATCATGATCTAAGCATATGTCATGCTTATTTAAGAAGGTAATCTCTGCCTCAGAAGTAGCATATGTTCTGTGCTATATTGCAGTCACTATAGAACTTTTTTCTTGTAAAGCAGTAAATACCACCTAAAACCTCAGCATCTTGGGTTTTTTTGACACAGACCTTAATTTCTCTTTTAGGTTAGTTTTCATTGACAGGTAGGTAACTGATATCTTAAAGAACAGAATCATAGAATAGTTAGGGCTGGAAAGGACCTTAAGATCATCTAGCTCCATGCCATAGGCAGGGACAGCTACTCCTAGACCATGTCGCCCAAGGCACTGTCCAGCCTTAAACACCACCAGGGATGGCACATTTACCACTTCTTTGGGCAACCTGTTCCAGTACCTCAACACCCTCACAGTAAAGAACTTCTTCCTTATATCTAACCTGAACTTCCCCTGTTTAAGTTGGAACCTATTACATCTTGTCCTATAGCTACAGTCCCTGATTAAAAGCCACTCTCCAGCATCCTTGTAGGCCCCTTTCAGATATTGGAAGGCTGCTACATGAATCCCTATTTACTGTGCTAAAAATTGGATGCAAACTATCAAAAGTATAAGCAAATACAAGTGATAGATTTATGGCTAGTTACACAACTGCTAAATCAAGACAGGCTTATAAGCTAACACCCCACTTTCTATCTTGGTAATTACACCTATTATTCCTATGTATGCTACTAACACATAAGAAGCCTGTTAGCTTTCATAAACTCATAGACTCTAAATCATTCTAACTCTCAACAGGATCTGACAATATTTGCAAAGCAAATACAGGGCACATCTACATGGAATCTCTGCACCTATTGCCAATACCCACAGCCAGCTCCCACCACCCTTCTTCCCTCACCACAAACAGTATCTTAACTTCATGAATTGTCACAGATGAGGCATTTGGGCAGCTCACATAATAAGGTACAACATAGAACGGATTTATGTGATAGAAATCTGGTTAAGGGTAAAAATGCTTCAAAAGCTCAGAGGAGACATTTAGCCATTCTGAATCATGACTGTGCAATGGCTTTGCCTACAGACCTGCGGCAAACTTGTTTTTATGCAGAAAGGTTTCCTCTGGTTGCCCCTCAAGCTCACATAAAATGTAAAGGCATCTTCCAACATACAGCTACACTGCTTTACAAAATTAAAAAACAAACAAAAGCACCAAAACCAAAATGATGGTATTACTAGATGGTATTACTCCAACATGACTCATGATGAAAATATACTTCATTGAACAACTAAACATTTGACATTGAAGAACATCCTTTTCACTCTGAGGTGAAGACAATCTATCAAAGTTTGCATTTTAATGCTAAATGTGTAAGGGATTTTTTTTTTTAATATGGTTAAAATGCAGACATTTAATATAGTTAGTCTGCTCTATTTTTCAGCATAAAAGTATTTGCAGTGGCATAGAAACAGATCTGTTTCAAGTGCAATATGAGATGATCATATATGACGTTATAATTAGAAAGAAAGAAAAAGAGGTTTAGCAGTAAAATGTCTAGCTTTCAAATGAAGGTCCAGCACTAGTAAAGCCAACTGTAGCTACTTCTGCACTTGCCATATAATAGATATACAAATATATTGGTTTATGTAATTATCATCTCAGGAGGTAAGACACTAGAAAAGCCAACATACCAGCATTTCCCAAGCTTGCTACTAATTAAATCATATGCATACAGGTTCAATTCAAGGATGATCAAAGTTAATGAAAAAAATTCCCATTTAATTCAATGAGCTGTGGATCAGTTCCAGACAGCTAGCTGCTACTCCATCCTCTTTCTTCTTTATCAAAAGGACTCCAACAGTGTGAATGTGAAGAGAACTCCACATGAGTCTACAGACTGTGTATCTCCCCTCAGATTTTAATTTTAAATTAATTATTGACAGTTGACTACATTACATACAATTAGGCAATCTTTTCCATAAAGATATGTTAGAGGCTATTCCAGGTTTTGAAGGAAAACATACTACTATTATTGTTAAATAATAGATTTCAACTATTTCTTTCACAAACATGTTTATCCTCATTGTAAATGTATGTGTTGCATTGTTCACCACTGCAGCAATATATTGCCACATATGAGCATGGAAAATGTCAGTCCAACATAATGGAAATAGAGCACTAAATTTATAAGGTTTCCTAATATTAACAGAAAGATAATCTAAAGTCATCTAAAGTCAAAGAAGTGAAGAATGAATGTTAAGATCAAATTACTATCTATTTTTAATTAGATTTGAAAAGCATTGTCAATTTTGAACAACTTCAGTAAACTCAACATTACATTTCTGAAACCTATCTGAATATCCTCATTCAATTCTTGATAACAATGCTTTCTCACATTCTATTTTTCACTAAATGCTTGTATCAAAAATGAGAATTTAATTTCAGCATCTCAAAACTCAGCTCTCAGTGCTGCACAGATGCTTAGTTGTGTCTCTTTGTAGTCAGGGTTTCAGCAGATGTCCATTCAGAGCAGCCTAAAGGCTCTCATTTGTTTAAAGCAGAGCTGGACATGAGTTGCTGTAAAGTCTTTATTTGGGAATCCAAAATATGCATTGCTGCTATTAGCCATTGCATAATGTCTCAGATCTAATTAGCACTGCATAGGAAATTAAAAAATAATCTTTTCTGTTCAAGAATCAAGAATGAAAACTTAAGTTGTTGGCATTCAACTGTAGAAATAGGTTCTATGCCTAAAAGTTCACATTTCCTCTACACAGGGACAGAAGTTTAAATGAAAAGTGGTGTTTAGACATAGTTTCGATTAAACTTGTGTATGCAATGCCGCCTAGTTGGCCACCTTACATCATTGCTCCTTTAAGACTGATTTAAAGCATTTCATGTTGGAAAAGCATTTTCTTTGATCAAACATATCACATTCAAGTTCAAAATGTTTTGTAGGTATAACCAAAGAGGTCTACTCTTAGCACCTCCTTCTATTCCATGTTAGAGAACCACATTAAAAATGATGGAAAGGGAATATCTGTACTACAACTTTTATTACCACACCAGGTCTCCTTTGCTGTAGCTACTCAGAAGCCCTGGACAGCTGTGCCGTCACTGGGAACATTGTGACCAGGCAGTCGGAGCAGCAGGATTTTATTCCCATGCAGTACAAAACCATCCCTCGTGGAGCCCTGAAATCCAGAATTTGAATATGAAATGATCTCCCAGTCTGCCTTCCCCTTCTCACTCAACCCCTGTCCAAGACTAAAGCGAGAGGTGTCAGAAAATGATGACTGAAATTCCTACCATCTTCCTTCTGCTTTGCTTTATCAAAGAAGACTTCCGCAGAGCCACTTTTAGGTATCAAATTAAAAATGATGCTAGCAGGCTTTATTTGACTGGTTCCAGACATTAAGAAATGGTTCTACAGGCTGCTCTTCACTGAGTACAGATATAGCTGCAGGATAATAAGGACCATTCTAGTTTAAGATACAATGAGTAAAAACTGATTCCTACAATAGGAATCCTATCGATTACCCAGACCATAATACCACTCTTGAGGAAAAAACCAAACAAACAAACCCCACTTTTCTTCCACTTTAAAACACTGCTGTTGGCTCACTCTTTTAGTAAGGGCATATTATCTCTGAAACATTTAAATGGAACCTACAAGTTGTATTAGGAAGTAAACTCTATTTACCCCAACACTTTTTACATAATGCAAACAACTTTTATTGCTTTGGTATGATTTCCAATCACTGAAGCTCTTTTCTGTTGACTGAGTAAAATAGAAATTCATGACCAGATTTTTTTATTATTCCATTTATGCACTAGTGATTTAGGCTGTTGTGTTCCCTTACTGTTAATGGGGTTTAGAAGCAGAAGAGCCCTTCATCTCCCAAGAACTATTAACCCAAAGTGTAAGGTTAGAATTGCAAACATGTATTATTTTAAAGCAAACAGAATCTGTTTAGAAACTCTTTATCATCATTTACATTTCATGCCAAATCACATGGATTACAAATACAAATAAAACAGAGCAAAAATAAAAAGTATAGGGAAAAGCAGTTTGCCTACACAGACTGCAGTATTGACTGGCACACTGTAAAAAAAGATACAACCCACTACATGAGTTTCTAAATGACACAGTTCATTCCAACCAATTTAACCTACACAAAGTGCCCGATGCACATGAACAGCAGGATTTGCAAACAATACAGACAGCTCTGCCAGCAGGTCTCACACAATCACAGTGTCTGTCTCAATACAGTTGGTCTCACAGTAATACAAAGTTCAGGAGGTAAAACAAAACTGAAGTAACATTTCCCTGCTAAACATTTGCAGTTTGGTTTTCTTTACCCTGGTCTTTTTACTATACATACATATTTATTTTGTAAGTACTTTGGTGTTATTTCCTTAATTCCAGCACTAAAATTACCTGTATTTCTTCCTAAACCCACATGACTTTATCAAGCCTGTGTGCTGCCTCATCAGTCTTCCAACACGCTGTTGGGCTTCAAGATTAAAGACTTACTTTGCTCTTTTAAGAGCAAGTGTACCCAAGAAGCCTTACAAGAATTAACTCTCTAGCCAGCCTCCATTAATAAGCTTGAAAACTTTACTTTCCATATTCTACAGTTATGAATGTATATGCGTAATCAAGATAGAAACTGTATTTGCAAATATTCTACTTATATTATGAATAATTTTCTGTAACTAAAGAAATGCATTATGTTTAAAGCCTAAGGGTAAGAAAGCAGAGTCTTTTTCCTTAAAAATACTTCAACTGCAACAAGTGATACTGAATTATAGAAAATGCTGCTGAGAAATATTAATGAGAAATTTTATAATAAAATCTCTCAATTTAAAGTTCTGCCTTTTCAGATAAATACAAGTCAGATTTTATAATGGATTTGTTTAATCCTGTTTAACTTCCTGATACAACTGTGCTCGGGTTGTGTTAGCTTATGGCATACGTCTGAACACTTCAAGCTTTATAGTGCTCAAGAGGTGCTGACATCTACAGCTTGTTAAAAAAGAGCTAGTTCCAAGATATTCTGTAGCAAGCAAAGCAAGGAGATTCTGACTTAAAAATACAGGTTTAAATTGTGTCTCTGTCAAGTCCTGCTATCACATGATAAAAAAGTTTGAGAGTGTTAAGAGTGAAAAGAACAAGACTACTACCACTAACTTCTTTCTTTGTCATTAATGCTAGAAAATACAATATATTTGGGTCCTTGGCTTGTAAGATAACAGGCTCCCAAGCACCTTCATGCTTTTTTGTTTAATGTTACCAGGTAACATCTCCTATAAGGCTTGTTAATGCTAATATACTTACTCCAGATAAAGCACAGCACAAACAACAGAAGACAACCTTTGTCTGAAAGGCCTTGAGAAAGCCATACACTTTAAAGTCACACTTCCCTCAGAGCAAGCCTCAGTAAAAGAAAGCTTTAACAGAGCTCAGGATACACACATTTCAAACTATGGAACACAGAAGTATTTCTCCATTCAGTCTTTAGACAACAAAGGCAACATCCCCTCATCTTGCATTTTGAGCCAAGATATGCACATTGACTGGGTGGAAGAAGCTATACAAGTTAGGGAAAAAAAAGAAGACGATAACAGGAAGAATCAAATCTTTATTATTAACAAAGACTAAGGTGTTATTATAGCTCAAGGTCACATGACAAAAACTTTAGTTAATGCCATGTTAATTATGTACTAAGAGAATTAAAGACATAATAATTGCTCTTTCTTTTTTTTCTTTAAAATAATTTGTAGAATTGCACTTTGCAACATGCTGAAAGTTCCACAACAGGCCCAGCAGGCTCTGTCACTCAAGGTCTGGAATGACAGCAGTAAGGGACACTGGGGTCAAATGAACTCCTAATATCAGGTGAGGAAATAGGATTTGGTAGAACCTGCAATATCTCTGAAATGGTGTTTATAAAAAAAGTTATGTAAGAAAACAGCACTGGGAACCTTATAAAAGAAACTAGTATAAGCATGGTTTTCCCACATACTTAGTTCAAGCCTTTACCTATCCCGCATAGTTTATTGTCTGTAGAATGAATATTACATTAAGAATATAACCTACCACAAGAAAACTGAAAAAAATGGCATCATCATCGTGACATATATTGGGAGTGGAAGGGTGGGGGAATAAGAACCACAGCCTGTGAAGGAAGGGAGAAAGACAGAAAGAAAAGCAGAAAAAGAAAGAGCGAGATGTCAGAAAATGACTGAAACTCCTACCATCTTCCTTCTGTTTATCAAGTAACATTTCTATCTGTTTAGAACAACTTGCTTCCATGAAAGTTCACAAAGCTAGTGTGCCAAGATAAAAAGCATGTAGCTTTTCTAACTTCAACAACCCTACACAGATCCGATATTTAATTACCTCTTCAGTATCTCATAATTTTACATGTACAATACCATATTTATCTATTTCAGACTATTATCTCCCCAAGGGAAGAGCTGGATGCAATTTTTCACCCTGAAAGTAATAAGTATAATAAAATCAAAGTTTAAAAAAAAAAAAAAAAAAAGCTGTGTTTACAGCCAAAATAAACAAGATAATCAAAAGATTATGCTAATACTCTCAAAAATAAGAACACTGTCAATGAAGATCTTGAACACTGTCTTGAATGTCAAATCAATCTTGAAATCATATTAAAAGAATTTAAAAGCACCACGAAATCTCCATCAGGACCCTGATAATCTGCTCTGTTTATCTGTTTTTCTCCATTTTGGATGCAGCACACATACTTCACCAAGAATCATTTCCAAAAAAAGGCAAAAATTATTCAATTATTAAAATCACCTGCATAAAAAAAAAAAATGGAGGAAACAAAGCACATATAGTGCCAGGGGAAAAAAAATAATCCCCAAAAACTTAACACAAAAAAAGCAAAACTGATCCTAGGCTACAAAGCATACCTGAAAAAACTAAACACAGAAATTTTAGAACAAGAAGATACTTAATTCAGCATTCCAAACAGACGAACTCTCACTTATTTTCCCAGAACAGTACTTCAAACTGTTTCTTCCCCCATTTCACTTTCCTGCTTTTCTGCAGGATGTTACATCCATTGCTATAGGAGACCTGGCAGCTCAATTTCACAGGTCTGTACCCCCACCTAAATCCACCCTCATCCCCAGTTTGAGATAAGATACAAAACTTTATGAAGACACACGGATATACATTGCCTTTAGCTTATTCTGCTATGGGGTCAACAGTGGGATCAGTAGGTCATAACTATTGCCTCTTCCAAGAGCTCACTGTCCATTCAGCAGAGCATCCTATGCTGGATGCTACCTTGCATCAGTTATAAGTGGTTTGTAAAGTAAGGAGAACATAATTCTGCCACTTGTTTTGACATTGAACAGCGACTTATTGTTTATGTAGTTAGGACAGATTTCAAAGGGAGTATATTCAAATATATATATATCTCAATAAAAAGATAATAGAATTTGTCCTTCTGAATTTGCACTTCAGAAGATTATAATCTTCTACCTATCTACCTATTATTATTATCTACCTATCTTTATATCTCAGGTCTTGTTATTTTCTTTGTATTAGGAGTAAGGAAATGCATGAATTCTATATGGGAAGCAAAGTTATACAGTTAGCATACATAGTATACCTGTCTAAAAGTTGGTGAAGATGAAGGAAGATTTGGTTTTATTATTAATTAAAATGGAGAAAGACTGAAAATGTGTTACTAGCTGAAAGGCAGTCACTGACTACCTGACAGTGCTGGTGTCAAAGATTTAGAAAGCCACATTTACTTATAATTACTTACCCACAAGCAGAGGTAATCTTTCCTCAGCTCAGCTTCCTTTGCCCATTAGCTTTAGTCAGTGCTTTGTTTCTTCTCCTCAGGGACTGGCTGAAAGACAAATTTTGGCACAGTCACTCCAGATAGAAAAAACTTAAACAGAAATAGAAAGAAAGTTCTGTCTAGAAGTGTGAAGGCATGTAAGGAAATACTGACAATTCATCTGATCTTACAAATGCACCAGAAGCATGATATATTTAGAAATACATCCCTAATGCATTATCATTAATGCTGGCCAGAGCTCTGGAGACATAAAGCTGATAGTGATAAAAGATGAAAGTTCAAACATGTCAAGGATCATGCAAAATAAAGTTACCTTAAACTCTTTCA
The DNA here is from genome assembly GCA_026283785.1 of Coracopsis vasa. Taxonomy (NCBI): domain Eukaryota; kingdom Metazoa; phylum Chordata; class Aves; order Psittaciformes; family Psittacidae; genus Coracopsis; species Coracopsis vasa. Next base: position 4,541 of record JANHGB010015286.1, on the reverse strand, counting down.
TTACTACTATTCGCTAATATGGGTATGTTGTTTTCCTCATTAAAATGAAAACATTGCCCCATAGTTTCCCTTCCTCTCCAGAAATACTCTCTTTAGACTTCTTTGCTTCAGCTTCATATTTAAATTGTTGGATTTTTTTTCTGGACCAAAGTCCAAGCTACCAGAACCAAGTATCACATGGATGCACAGCAACATAAAAAATAAAAAACTGCATTACAAGTGGAAAAATCATATTCCCCCTCATCACACATTCAGAAAACTAAACTTACAATCCACTTAATCCTTGCTCCTTTACACATCCATTGTAAATCACAGGTTTGCTTAACCTTTTGCTTAAAAAATTAAAATTAAATATTAGTGTTTTCCACACATCTCATGCTCAGAAGTCACACCCTTCCCCAGTAACTCCTTGTCAGCATCTTATACAAAATTATTTCCACTTTTATTTCACCTCAGATAACATGTTTTCTTACATCAGCTCCACTCTACCTTATACCAATGTCCTACTTCCACTGATACTTCACTCTAGGAATCGCTTCCAGAAGATAATCACACAACAAGAATTTATAAAAAATTGCTTAGTGAAGTGGATTTTCAGGGAAGGATGCAAGCAGTAGCCCATGACTTGAGCGGAGCTAGCCCCTAGTATCATTTGACATGAGGGCCCACGTCCATAATGCAGGGAGCAGGAGAGTAACTGAGATGCACCCAAACAGCAGGCTGTCTCTGATTTCTCAAACCTGGGATATGGGACTGGGTAACCAGTAAAAGAACCCATAGCACTGTGTTAGCTATGCATGAATCCCCAGTGCTGCAGCATGGAGAATATGTGGTGAACAGCATGACCGTCATGACTATGACATGACTATGCACATGCTTTTATACCTATTCACATATACATTCACACATGACAAAAAAATTAATTCAAGAGAAGAACTTTGCTCTAGCAAGACATCTTGGATGTAATCATCCTCTAACTAGAAAGGTTGGCAGTACCATTTGTAACCAACCTGGCAAATGGGAAATCACAAGTCAGCAAAGAAGATACAGGAATGGCTACAAAGAGATTCTCAGTTGCTCTTAAACACAGTATCACTCCAAATTTTATAGCTATGTTTGCTTTCTAAGCTAAAAATTTCAACATCTATTAAAAAAGGAAGCAAAAAAAATTCAAAATAACTAAATAAGGCTAGCTGGATGACAGCTATTGAGAAATATGATAGCGCAAATCACAGAGGAGACAGAGGAATTACACAAAGAGACTCTCAGGGGCTTAAATGAGAGAGCAGATGAACTTAGGGAAGAGGGTGGCATAGGCCGAGCATAAGAAAACAATAGCAAGACACAATATAAAGTATTTTTTTCCCCACACAAAAGAGGAATTTATTTAAAACTAAATTAGATAAAATTTAGCAGTAAGTGCAGCAAAAAAAGCCTTTCTGAATTGATGAGGTCATGGACAGGAACACTTGATAAACCCTGTCCTTCCCACTCTCATGATTAGGTTTCTTAGTCAGATTTTAGTATAACAATCGCATAGCAAAAATACATTCATGTCTTGTTGAATTCTTGTCTTGAAAATACCCTGAATTTCAACACCATTAAGGTTAGAAGCATCATTCACATTTAATGTGACTATTACACACCGAACTTTTAAGCATTATTTGTAACTTTAATCCCCTATTACTTCTTCTCTCTCTTCTGCCTATTCCTGTAACACAAAATTATCCTTTCAATTTTGAGGTCTTATAGCATTTTTATTTCAGGCATTTCAGAGTCCACTTTGAAATATGCCCACTATCAACATCTTTCACAATCAGTACATTATGTATCAACAGCGTGTGTCACTGATCCAGAAGTTACCCATGATTGCTGAACTGTCCAGCTGCTTAACATGATACATATTTAGCAGGCTGCATGATGACCATGAAGTCCTCCAGTGCTCCACATGGCTATAGGAAATTAGAAGATTAGAACTGAGGCCAACAAGGAAAACAAAATTCAGTGTTTTGCACAGTTCAATGCCTGCAGCATGAGAGATCATGAACCAGCAAAGATTTAGGAGCTGTGCTAAAACAGGTATCCCCCTATTATTTCTGTATTACAACAGAAAAACCACCACTGGTTAGGGGGCTTGATCCCCTATTATTACTATTTCTACAATCCTACTTTAAACAATACACAACATTCTGCAATTCAGATTGGAAAGAGATGGGGTAACTCACAAAAAAAACAGCTGACAGAGGAGTTTGTTCCCCCTTTTTTTTTTTCTTCTCTCTAAACTCCAAGGCAGAATTTTCCAAAATGCACAAATAATTTAGGAGCACAGTTGAATCTGAAACACATGAATTTCTCCTCCTGCTTAAAAATATTCTTCGCTATAGGACAACCAAATACTTTTTTCTTTTTTTTTTTTAAAGCAGAGTTATTCAAGGCCTCCTTTTCATATTATGGAAGTATTACTCCCCATAGAGCATTGTTAAATTATAGTTTGTTACATTTGCGACTGAAGTCCACAAGTTTTCTTGATTTATAGTCCTTATTTTAAAGGTCCTACTCTACACTATGTAGGATCTCCCTGTGCACAACACTGTCCATCAATACCTAAGAGCAGAAAAGACGACAGAGAAACCACACCACAGCCAAAGGGAAAAGTTAGCATGCTTTCACAAATTAAAAAACAATAGTTAGAAGAGATGATACTATCACAACAATCAATTATCATCCTGACCCCCAAAGAAAAATAATGAACATGAACAGCAGCGTGCCAGGAAAGCATATGCCCTCTTAGTGTTAAGTGCCATATCATAAAGCTGAAATAGTGTACTACAAGGAACAATTCGGCAGCATACGACAAAACATCCAATATGTATTGGAGAATGTAACAGCTGTTCCCCTTCACACCAGTCTTGCTCTTGCCTCCTTGAGTTTTAATACAATGAAAGTTAGGCCAGGGAAGGAAAACAAGAGGAAAGACTTTTTTCCTTGGGTATGTTTACTTTGTATTTGGTAGTACATTGCATGTGTTTATTGCCTATTCTAAACTTAGGTTTCCATGCTTGAGAGGAAAAAAAATAGTTATCTTAAAAAAAATGTATAAAACTGCAAAACTTGTCACAGAGATGCAGGAACAGGATTAGCACCTGAACCTATTTCAAAATTCATAATTACTTTTCAAATACTTAATCAATGGTGTTCTTGTAAACAAAATTTGCCTAATGCGTTTTGCGTTCTTCCCAATTGCTCTCTCATCTTTTAGAGCTGAGGACCGGAGCATCAAAACTTCATTTCTCACAATAATAAAGAGGGCTGTTACAAAATTAGATGGACTAACTGCCATGCTCATCTACAGAGTGATTTAATGTAACTTTGCTGAACTCTCAAAGCTAAGTTTTGCTCTGTACATGACAGATCCGTGACTTTTAAGCTGTCTGAAGCCTACGATCAAAACAACGGGTAGGGTTGCCTCTGCTGCTTTTCAGAACTCAGCAAGAGTTCTGCTTTAACACATATTAAGCAACCCAGCCACCAACAGCTGTAAAGATGGCGAGAATGAGCACCTCAAAGAAACTCCATTTCTAGCATGGCAACATGTGTCAGTAATACGGCTTAGGCTACAGTGAGAATTTGGCTGCTCCCACAGGCAACTAATGAGTATGGTTGACCTATATTTTTCTGTTTGGGTTTCCTGAATGCCAAAAGCTAGCCCAAACCACGTTGCTTTGTAACTTACAAGGGAAGGCCTCAAAAGCCTGGTGCTTCTCAGTGTCTTAGTCGCTTACATTTTTCTTCAAAGTGCAACATTTCCTCTAACATTTCTCATTTTGGTTTTGATAAAGAGAATACCTAAGAAATTTGCCATGTACGGAAAATCTCCACTTCCAGAAGCCTAAGAAGGGTGCTAAAACATAGCATACCAATAAAGATGAATTTGGGATAAATCCATGTGTGTCTATCTTATTTACATAGTAAATATTTACAACTATTTACAACTGTAAATTGCATCAGAGATATAACTAACACAAATAATACTCAAAGTACATATACAATCATACGAGCTCCACTAGTAGCAGCAACTGACATACTTTTGCCAGACACATGTAGAATGTATACAAATATCTACTATACACAAAATATACCACAGAGAAAGTATTAAACCTGTAATGATTGTAAAAAAGTCATATTATTGTTAATATTTTAAAATCTGCACTAAATACAGCTGGCACATCATACCTATAAGTTACAAAATCAAGTTTCTTCTGCAGTAGCAAAACTGTCAGCAGAAGAGGATGCCAAGTACATGGTACATGCTGTTTCCAGCCACAAAAGGATCAGGATGCTTCTGGTATAACCAAAAAAATTAGTGCTTAAGTAGAAAAAGAGCCTACCAGCCTCACAGCAAAGAAGAATAAAACACAAAGATTTAGCAAACAGACACGCAGAACTTGGTTTTTAAATGGTTCAAGTAGCCTGCTGTTCAGTGACCTGCATGATGCATAGGCACTGAGTACAATGATTCTTGCCTGGGTACCTCCTTCTTC
>JANHGB010015285.1:0-16809 GCA_026283785.1 Coracopsis vasa | reverse complement strand
CTCTGCAGTATGTCTTTCGGAATTTTTGAAGAAGACTTTTCATAGTCCCCATTAAAATAGTCTTTGATTTGCTCGAGATTCAGAGTATTTCAGCCTTGTATCACTTAGTCTAAATTTCATTTCAGGCAGCTGAACAAACTTTAGTAATACTAAAAATGTGTTTACCTTTTTGCTGATAAAGATGTCTGGTCACACAGCCTCTTTGCCTTAAACAATATTAAATGCTGGCAGTGGAAGACCACTCACCTGAATACAAGATCTGGGAAAAAGCATCCCCTTGAGCAGAGGGAGAGAGAAGGATCTGGCCTTAACATGCTGAAGTACAAGGGCCAACACATTAATGATTCTGATGTATCCATGGGAAAAACTGCCCCTCGACTGAGAACACTTCCCATAAATGTCAGGGGGTGCTCTGCATCTTAGTGTCAGCTCGAACAGCCTTCTGATCCTTAGGGAATTTTAAAAGTGGACTGCATCCCAGGAAGTTTATGATGTTTTCCTGCACAGGAGGGGCTGTGGTTATTTCATCCTTCCATCTGTGTTTTATTGTTTTCTCTTTTTTTTTTTTTTTTTTTTTGTCTTTTATTCTCTCTTCACCACTTTTGCTGTCATCCAAATCCCTCCTTCCCATTTATAAGCCTCATTTCCATCTTTTCAGATCTTTGCCTGCTGCGGTGATGAGCTGTTTGCTTTTAACTAGTGGTAGGTCCCTCAGCAAGAACTCTCGGGTCCCCAAAGCCCACTGGGATCAGACAGTTGCCTTTGATCTCTGGTAAAATCTGTCATTCTCTTCTTATCAAACAAGAAGAAAGGAGGCAGAGAGGAGTCTCATGGGCTGATGGGCTGGTGTGCTAAACAGCCATTCCTATTTGGAAAAATAGTTCCTCAAAAATAATGTTGTCACCTCTCTGTTCCCATAGCTCCCATAGCTGTTGCTTTAACTAGGATTGCTGTACTTTTTACTAAACAGGAAAGATTACAAGATTAGGTTCCAATAAGTTTCAAGAAATTATGTTTCATTTAGAAAGGATAGACCCTATTAATAGCTAGAGAAAAGTAAAAACCATAAGATACATGACTTTAGTAGTTGCTTTGTCATTTTATAACACTCAGAGCATAGGGACAGAGGCAGACACAACAGGTGAGAACAGAAAAGATTAAACAGCAGACAAGGCAGGCTTGTGTCAGCGCAGCCTTATGCACCAGTGTCATTGGGACCTCTTTGTGGTCCAGTTTCTAAGATAATAACTGTTCTTTATTAAAAAAAACAATTAAAATTATCTGGATTTATTTTATTTTCCTTTTGCAGTATAAATACCCTTAGTGGCTTAGGTAAAGTTGTCCACTAAGGATTTTCTGGATTGTTTCAACCCGATACTTGAATCCCTACTCCCTGCTGGGGCCACAAGGGTATCTCACACACATGATGAATGACCACCATCACTGAGCTGACCATTGGCTTTTTCTCTTCTCTCTGTCTGACAGTTACATAATGTCTGATTTAACCCAGCCAGCAGCTCAGTACCACACAGCCACTCGCTCACCCCTCTAGTGGGATAGGGAGGAGAAGGGGAATCAGGAAAAGAAAAAAAAAGTAAAACCCACAGGTTGAGATAAGAACAGTTTGATTTTTGAGATATAGTAATAGTAATGATGATGATGATGATAATGTAATTGAAAAGGGAGACAACAAGTACAGAGATAGGACTAAAATCCAAGAAAGAGAAGTGATGCACAATACAATTGCTCACCACCTGTTGACCAATACCCAGCCCAACCTAAGCAGTAATGAGCCCCTCCTGGCCAATTCCCCCCAGTTCGTATACCAAGCATGACGTGCTATGGTATGGAATACCCTTTTGGCTAGTTCAGGTCAGGTGTCCTGTCTCTGCTCCCTCCCAGCTTCTTGTGCCCCTCCTCACTGACAGAGCATGAGAGACTGAAAAGTCCTTGATCAGGGTAAGTGCTACTTAGCAACAACTGAAACATCGGTGTGTTGTCAGCGTTGCTCTCAGACTAAGCCAAAACACAGCATTGCACCAGCTACTAGGAAGAAAATTAACTCTATCCCAGCTGAAACCAGGACACATAACTATACATGAATGTGGGCTGTACAAAGCAGAATCAGTTCGTGTGCAGTGCACTATATTGCATAGATGCCTTTCACACCCGGAGGGTTTGTCTGCCATGTACAAGGCAACTGTTGAACAGAATATTGCATAAAGATTTACCAGCCTCTCAGCTGGTACTTTGAATTTCCTTTAACTGTGTAAATAGCTCTTATCCATCTAAAGTTCCATGCACTGGTTCAGGTTAGGATTACAGAACTGTTAATGAGGAATTATGATGTGTTTTTAGTTAAACATGTAACATGCAAGTAGTGTTATTTTAGAAATAATAATGATGATGATGTCTTGAATCATGCAGAAGAAACTCTAGTGATACAAGCTGTTTTTCCTACATGATCAGAAAATTTCAACTTTTTACTGCATTGGAAGTTTACAAGTAAAATCTGCTATGAAATGGCTTTATTTCATTGCCTTTTGGTTAAAGGATAGTTTGAGTTTCTTAGTTTTTAGGTAATTTATGGTGTGGTGATGAACTGTTGTGATTATAATGCACAATTTTAAAATTACTACTACATATGAGGATTGCAATGTGGAAAAAATAAGCTCTTTTTTTCTGAAGTTATAAATTCTCACTCCATTGTAATGAGACACACAAGAGTGTTACTTAATCAGTTTCTATTCTGTGATATTTAGAATGATTTAAAAATATGTAAAGTCCCAGAGAATTCGCAGCACATTTTCTGTGTATCCAGACTTCATTATGGACTTTGGCAAACACTTTTTACAGAATAAAGATGGACCAAGTGCAGCCTTTCTACCAAGGGTGACTTAAGCCAAGTGAATTAATATTATGCCCTCTGTTTTTCTATTCAACCATCTTCTTTATCTTCTGTATCTTTCTCTTCCCTCACACATACTTTTCTCCTTTTCCTGCACTAGGCTCCACTTACCTTACTTCTTCTGTAGCTTCATTCTGCTGTCTTATTTCTTTTCAAGATTTTTCCGTTTCATATTGTTTTTAGCCCCATTCTTTTTCAGATATTGTTATTTTAGCTCCATAAAGACAGAACTATAAGAAGTACTTTGACTGCAAGCTTTCTGCCATTTTCGCCAGTTTTGTGTCTGACTGAAAACCCCAGACCAGGTGACTGGCCCAAAGTTCCCCCGTCTTTCTCCTTTCCCTCTCTGAAGATGTGATATTTGCCTTTTTTTTGTCCATGGTGAATAGTCTCTCTGCTTAGGCTTCCAAACTCTACGAATAAATTGATAGACATCTAGTTGAAATGTTGCTGAATAACCCATCGATTCAGATGCAGAGCTCTCTGGCTGGGAACAGCAAGACTCAAGTTAGAGCTGTAAGAGATAAAAACCAAAAGGCATGAAGGCATAGTTAAAAGCATCTTTCTCCTCATTATCCAAGTGTCTCCAAAACTTGAACTGATTAATTGCTTTTACATGCAAATCTAAATCATGCATCATCTGTCTCTACGTAAATTACAAATATATTAAAACTCTCAGAAATAATTTGAGATTTGATGAGGACACATATGAATGATGATTTAGAGCTAACAGCAAAGCAGGACAGTCAGAAGCTACTGAGTGTTTCTGTAAAGGACAATGTGGTGGACAGGCTGTCAGGGAAGAATATACTATTCGTCTGTGAGAGAGATAAAAGTCTCCTTCAGTTTTGGACTTCAGTAGCTGTGGTTCTATTTCTCAGCTGTGACAAAGATACCAAGCAGCTTTTGTTGAGATATTGTCCCATGAACTTGTAATTCTGGCTTTTGTTTCTGGTTGTGCTGCAGACTTTCATCCTGGTCTTTAATGTCATTTATCTAACTATGAATTTTCTGTCTATTTAATGTGAAAAATAACCATTTTTCTCCAGATTAATTGAAATTCCTGGTGCTCAGACACAGGACTTCTGCAGAGTATTGGAAGAGCTTGGCAAAAGAAGATAAAAAGCGAAGAATCCTCTTCATGTCAGCCCAGACAAGAATGTTGCAGTTTCTCACGGGTAACATTTGTCACATCACTTGAATTGGGTAGAAGAAACCAGATAGATAGGTTGTCTTTTGGGAACAAAACAAGAGAAGTATGCAGACAGGTTGTCATTTGAGAATAAAGCAAGGTAAGTATAAGACTCATATTTATGCTAAAACACCATGCTCATTATCTTTATTTTAAAATGTGTCATTAAAAAGATGCACCATAACTATTTTAATTTTTTATTTGGTTGGACAATATTATCTACATGAGGGTGGAACGGAATGAGAAAATGAGCCACGAGATCTTTCTAGAAGATTAGAAGAATTTAAGCCTGTTCTTGTTGAGAAAATAGCTGGAAAATATATTTTTTTTATTTCCAGATTTCAGTGTGGGACACAATTCAGATACAAGATTTGTTATAAAAGCCCCTTCTCTGTGAGTGTGTGAACAATGTGTGTTCACACTCATTGTGTTTTCCTCCTATGTGTGTGGAGGGAAAAACGATTACCAGAAAACAGCAGCTGAAGAGAGGAAAGTATGTCCTGAAAGACAGTGTGTAAAAGTCTCCCAAGATGGGGTAAACGGTCCCATCAAATCCATCAGGACAGACACACTGCCCATCAGACAACACCACAAGAAGCCATGGCCTACAAATGTCAACCAGGCATTGGGCACCTCGGGCCATATCTGAGGGGGAAATAGCTGCTACCTGCTGACAGGGGCTACAGAGTCAGATGGAACCAAAGACCTTGTGAGGGGCTTTCCTGATACTACCTTGAAGGCACTGGTGTGCCACTGCAGCTGTGCACTTCAGGGTTAACACCTGGAGTTGTCCTTCCAGCTGTTCTTCCCACTGCATTACTGTGAGTAAGCACCTGTGGGAGCTGTGCAAGGGAGCCATTGACTTTACTGCCCAAATAGTTACTGCTCTTAACAGCAGCTTCATAATAACTCAGTTAACAAAAGATGTTCCAGGACATACTGGTTTTGACATGTGTCTTTCTCAGCCCTGTCCCTGATCAGAGAAAAAGGGAGTTTACAATTTATTCACAATGAAGCAACAGAGTAAACCATTTGATGGTTTCTGATAGCCACACATTTAAAAACTTATTTGATTATTCTATCATTATAAAAATTACACAAATCTGTCTCAGGAAGTGTTCCTCCAGGGGTTTATTGCTCACATGTCAGGAAACCTCCCAGAACTCGGTTATGTTGTTAACAAGATATTTAACAGCAATTAAGAATTTTAACAAGGATTAAGAAGCCTTTTACGTTTCAGACTTGCTACATTGTTAGTCAGGCTGCAAATACAACAAGATGGTTGACAAGAAAGAAAGAGATTTACTCTTAGATTTTTTATCACCATGACTTATGGTTTTTCTGCAGTATGTCCACGTTAGCAGGCAATTCAGTGCAATACAGTTTCATAGGGCGAAAGAGTTGTTGCTGAGGACCCAGTAGCCCTGACATGCATTTGCACTAACTCTCTCTGGTCCTGTGGACTGATTATCCACCAATGACTGGACCACATCAGGTGACCTTGTGAAGTTCAGCTTTTCATTTAGGCTTATACAAAGAAACTGAGTTTGTGTGCTCTCACGTCACTCTGAGAGGTGAACCAAAATGGGGTAAATGAGAATGGCAGGAGATTTGATTCAGAAGTATGCTTCTGCTTCAGGCTATTGCATTAATGTAGACACACAATGCTAATGAATTAATGGATCAAATGAACTGAAAGGACAGGGAACACATAATTAATATAGTAATTCCTTGTGTATTATTTCAGGTCTTTCATATTATCATTTTCTAATCCATTTACAATGCTATTAATTTCTAGTACAGTAGAAAGAGGGAAATATTATCCATCAACCTGCATTTTGTAAGAATCCCTCGATCTTCAGCAAGATTTTCTTTTACTTTCAAGAACTGCAAAACAGTACTTCATAACCTCTGCTCAAAGTATCTTTTACAGCTCTTTAAAGATCATGCTACTTACAAACAATAGGTCCAGAAAATAAACAAAATGTTCTTACATGTCTTCTGATCCACAGTCATCTTATTTCAGGTGGATCAGACTAATTTAGAAATGAAATGGGTGTTTTGAGACTGTCATTCTGTATTTTTTCTAAGTCCCCATTACTTCTCCCCCTCTCTCTCTATTCTTTCACTACAGTTTATTTGAGCCATGCATTTATTTCAATCTACTGGAAAATTCCCCATAGGCTGTATTTACTTTCCAGAGGGATCATAATATGAAGCTGTTACTAGATGAGCTGTTTGTACGTTTATGCGTTTCCTTTTCAGAACCTCAAGGCTGTAGTTTTTGATGGTACTTTCTGTATTATCTCTGCCATGCAGAGATACCAAGTACCAAGTACCAAAAGCACATGACTCTCCATGTGAGATTTGAGACTGTACATCTGAGCTGAGACTATTCACTCGGGTAAAATTCAATAAAGCCATGGAAGAGCACAAACCTGATGCTTCCTTTCGGTGAGAACAAGTTAGTCTTTTCAAAGCTATTAATTTTGTGTTTGTATAGTGAATTTTAAGTAAGCAACATGTGTGATTTAAGGGAAGCAAAGTGAGATGTTAAATGCTAGGGGTATATTTACCAGGAAGACAGCAGCTTTTATGGTTCTCCTTTCTCCTTTAACAAGGAGCAGGTAGGGTACTCGGTTCTGGAGCAGTCCCCATGCGCTAGATGTAACAGAGCAGCTGACAGGACTGTCTGCATTCAGGGCAGCAGCAGAGAAGATGCAGTGCTGATCAGCAGCCAGGGAATGCTTCATGGTTGGACCCTTTCAATTTTCTTTCAATATGCCCAGAAAATGGTTTTTGAATTTGTCAGACACCACTGAGCTGTAGAAAGTTGTCAGCACAACAGGAGCCCTGTCAAACATGACCAGATGGGCTCTCATACCTATACAGTTTGCCACACTCTCTTAAACTTTTACTCTTTAATTAAAATAAAATGAGATCTGGTACTTTGATCTGGGTTCATCCTAATACATGTAGGTTCACCTCTGTGCCCAACTGCACGGCCAGGCAGTCTGTTACCAAACAACTGCAAGGAATGTCTGTAAATTAGATTCACTACACTATCTCCAGGGACGACTAAAATTGTCAGCTCTCTGTCAGCTAAATGAAAATAATGAAATGTAAGTTACAAACAGCAGCAAAATTGGGTGAGTCATTCTATTTATACATGTAATTACATCTAAAGGTCCAAGTGCCTTGAAATTAAAAGAAGATTGGTTCTGTCAGGTGCTTAACAAGGTTTTCCTGGACAAGGGCTTCCTAGAGAAAACACTGTAGAAAGCATTTGTATCAGCAGAGCATAAACAGCTTGACACCATATGCCAAAACTCAAGTGAGATAAGACTACAATGCACATCTTCAAGAAGCAGAGCTATGTGACCAAGATGGAGAATGACTCCCATACAAAGCTGTGTTTCCCTCTGGTTCTGATAATGAGCATTAACCAAAAGTTGACTAAAGGAGGTGGAAAATGCTGAGGATAAGTGGGATCTCCTCTCTTTCTTTGAATCTCTCAGAAGGCCTTGGGGATCTGGAAGCTTGGTGTCAGGATGTATTGCATGTTAATAATATATAAAGCACAATTAGCACATGGTGCTTTGCCGGCACATAACTTATACTTGGCTCCAAACCTCAGCTCAGCACTAAGGGGGGATAGGGAGGAGCTACATCATAAATACAAAAGAACATATCGATGCATTATTGAACAATTTAGTTCAGCAAGTCTTGTCAGCACAGATTTGAAAACAAAACAAGAAAGAAAATGTTCTGTGAGACACTCATCCAAATAAGGTATGGGATTTTGAGGATAACAAAACAGCTGCGAAGGGGTTGGGTTTTGTTTTCATTGGGTGATTCTAATTTTTTTAAATAAAAGATTTTAGGATGGAGACTGTATATTGATGGAGAGACAACATCCATGGCTGTAGCATCAAATATGAAAAGAATATAAATTGACTCTTTGTCCTGGTTTTGACTGGGTTAGAGTTAATTTTCTTCCTAGTAGCAAGCGCACTGCTGTGTTTTTGGTTTAGTCTGAGAATAACATTGATAACACATCGATGTTTTAGTTGTTGATAAGTAGTGTCTATACTATGTCAAGGACTTTTCAGCTTCTCATGCCTTGCCAGCAAGAAGGCTAGGCGCACACAAGGAATTGGGAGGGTACACAGCCAGGACAGCTGACCACAGCTGACCCAAGGCATGTTTCATATCGCATCTCATCGTGCTCAGCACATAAACTGGGGGAAAGCTGGCTTGGAGCTGCTGTTCAGGATGTGGCTGGGCATTAGCTGGTGAGTGGTGAGCGATTGTATTGTGCATCACTTGTTTTATATATTCTAATTCTTTTACCATTGTTATTATCATCACTATTATCATGATCTTCTTGCTTTTTTCCCTGTTGAATTTTCTTTACCTCAACTGACACGTTTTCTCACTTTTACTCTTCTGATCTTCTCCCCCATCCTGCTGGGGGCAGGATGAGTGAGTGAATAGCTGTTTGAGGCTTAGGTGTCCATCTGGGGTTAAACCATGACATCCTTCTGCATGAAAGAGCATAATATTGCATAACCCATGTTAGGAGACTGGCACACACTGCCCCCCAGAAGTCCTGAGTTTTATGGATATATTATAAGAAGTATCAGTAGGCCGATTTATTACTTATTTTGTGTGTCCATTATAGTATGGTGATTTTACTAACACCCAAAGTGCTTTAAAGGCCTGCTAGTTGGCACTGTAATTCATGGTGCACCTTTTAAATATTCACTTACTGAAGTTGAGTATTGGATGTTACTGTTCATATAACATGAATTTTTAATGCTTTTCAAATAGCTGAAAGTGAGCCCATGTGGTACTTTATTATGGCAGTTTATATAATAGATGTAATAGATAAGTTTGGAGCATGCTTTTAATGTCCATTATTGTACTTAGGAGTACATGTGTTACATTACAGATGTAGTTTGTCAGCCTTAGCACACTGTTGCTATAAGAAGTTGCTGGAGGACTACCAAGACCATGGTTACCAATTATAGGTCTTAGATTGTCTGCTGAAAAGATAACTAAGCAAATTCATCAGTAAAATGTACCAGTGACAGGTTGTCATATGAATATTTGTGTGGTTCTGTTAATCAGATTTGAATTTGATTTAGTTAAGCAAACACCTAGCTGCTTAAATGTCTTTGTATTGTGGAAAGAAATACAATATGTGTTTCTTTTCAGGAACAAAATAAAATATGGACTGGTTGTCATTACTTGTGCATGCTAGTAGGATATCCATGTAAGGTCATTTGTGTGCTTATCATTATTTTACCTCATAGACATCTTGAGCCAAATCCTCATTTCTTTAGCTGGCACAATCTGCGGAGCAGACCCCAGATTTTTACGACACTGATTTTTTATTTTTGGTGAGAAATAGCATCACATTTGAAAGGTCACAGTGTCTTTGCAAGGCTGAGTGGCATTCAGCAGGTCCATTCACATGGCAAGGTGCTGTCACTCATCTGCATCCAGCTGAGGTCAAGAATCAATAACATAGCTCCCAAACATACTGGAAAATCCTGTTGCTTACAGAAGTATAGGATTCACTGATGTTTCAGAAGTTTGTGTTACTCATCTATGGGATTCCCCAAAATAAACTTCAGTGGAAACAACTTTATTACCTGAACTGAATATGGCTGGTCTACCTGTGAAAAGAAAAACATAAAATCCCAGAGTCTCAGGAAACAGCCAAAATGGGTTTTTGGTATGTATTTTAAGGAAGAGTGTAGGGAATGTGCTGTCAGATTTTTTGAGTATATCTTTTGGAACAATCTCAGTCAGGGGCTGCATTTTTGGGTTTGGATACAACAGAAGTGGTAAGCAATTTTAACTATGCTAATGGAAGGAGGGTTACCCTTGATGAACCCCACTGTTTTTTATGGTGAAGCATTGTTTTTCCTACTAACGCAAGTGCCCTGGAATGGTCCACAGGGACAACTGACCTGTATTTTGACAAATTGTTGGTCCCCTCTGGTTTCTGATTTGCTTCTTTTTCAGGAGTATGAAATACCGTGTTTGCTAATCTGCATGGAGTCTGCCTTATAAACTGACTGCTCTCATTTTCATGTGCTTTTGTTCAATTTACCTTTACCTTGCTGGGCTCAAACAAGTTGTATTTATATTTTTATATTAAAACCTTAAACATTGGGATACAGCAGAATTACTGTTGAAGAATTAGTAAATTCCCTGACTTTAACCATATTTTGACAATAATAAACTGTACTAGGGTAAATATTTATGCAGATGCTTTTGCTTAATATCCAGAAAATGTTTATCTCCTCATTTAGTGGCTTTCCCGCTGCCTGACCTACTCATTCTTCTGAGGAATCAGATGAAAATGAATCAGTCAGTGCTTACATTGGGAGATTGCAGCAGGAGTTTTACATTAGAAACAATTGCAGGAATGACAGAAAGACACATCTGTCAATCCGAGAATGGTACCTAGAGGGATCGTAGGTTCTGAATTAAGTCAGGACCTGCCTTTAGCATACTTTAAATCTCACCACCAGATTGTATCAGGCAGACTGAGTGACAACACAGGGAGGATCGGGATCTTGAAGGCATACTTCTTTTATTTCTGCCCCTTTACTTTTTGGGCAAGTAGATATTTGCAGCACTTGGCAGCTTCAGCAAAGCCAAGTTGTTACCGATTTGGACAGCAACATTTCACTATTACTGATGTTGAAAGCTTTCTGTCAAAAAAATGCTCTGCATTTTTCTCTTCAATCAACAGCTACAGGAGTCCACTAATACTCTGCAGGATAAGTATAGGTGTTTAACAGACTGCCTGAAGGTGAAAGGTTTTTGCTTCAGCAACTCATCATACTTTTACATAAGTTACAGACTTTTCTACCATACAGGAATATTACAGACTCATAGGGAACTTTCAAGATTCAAATAATTTCTTACACTGCACATCTGTATTGGAGTGCTCTGGTTAATGCTTAGCACTAGGAGATGTCGCCTTACTGTGTATTTCAGGGTCCTAGGCTGGCCAGTGAAATTTAATGAAGGACAGCCTGCTAATTCTTAGGAATACTTGATCTCATATCAAATTTCTGGTCATATGGGAGTACATCAGATCTCTGTTTACAGATCTCTATTCCCCAGGGAGTAGTATGCCAGTGTGTTACCGCCTTAACACCGAAGATTTCTAAGGTAAAAAAAAAACCACAGCAGTCCAAATAACAACAGTGCAGGTCACTTCCGTATATACAATTGCATGCAAATGAAAGAGATCATACCTGGCATACCTGGCAGAAAATCCTGTATTGCAGCCAGCCATAAAAGATTTTCTGCTATTTTGCCCAGGTAAGGAGCTGAAAAGATCTTGAGCAGATATTTAATCTGAGACCCAACTGTTAAGTCAAATCCTCATTGCTGACACTGCTTTCATTGAACTGGGATTTGAACAAGTGGAGCAGTGTATCCTCACTTTCTCCTTGGGGTCTACTCAAATTCAGATAATTTCTCCTTTGGGATTTGATAGGTCTGGTATTTAGTTATTAAAATCCAGCAATTGCTCACTACATCAAGTTTTAATACTCCTCCAAAATCATTACTTACTGTTTCTAGAGTGCTTAGACCTTGGAACTCTGCAAGGTAGAAAAACCTAGTGGGGCTTATATAGGAAAGGAGCTAAAATGGTGACTGGCCAAGTACTAAACCCCACTCTAAACAAGTTGTTTGCCCATTGTGGAGGTTGTGACCTCCTTTCTGTCAGAATGTATCAGCCCTGTCTAATGCTAGAAAACTTGTTGTGTACAAACACATGCACTGACAATCACAGTTTACATTAAACATCATGGCATATGCTACATTTAGTTGGTCTTCTGTAGGCAGTAGTTAATTTTGAAATAACACAAGTTTTGGCACAAAACTGCTTTTCATTCTATATTGAGCGACACCGTGGCATAGGCATAACACCAAATTTAGCTTCATACTTACTGGGAATATACAATTTTGAACACCTGTATGTATTTATATAAATAAAATGTCTAAAAGCATGTATAAATCATTGATCTCTGGCCATATAGGCCTAAGGGAGGAAGAAATTGTCAGATGGGTAACAAGTATGTGTGCTTATGTAGGAGAATGTATAAAGCTAAAAAACTATTCATACAACACCAGATGCCAGAAAACAAACACGTATGAGAAAAGTCACACAGATGTCTTTCTGACAAAGCTTTATTTCATTAGCTACTGCATTCTTCTATTCCACATTCACACACACAATCTCAGGCTTGTGGCAATTCTGATACAGTCTCTATCATACACATTTTCTATTTTTATTATGTATGTACTTTGATCATCACCTGGATAGCAAAATTGTTGCTAGGTTACTATACAGTAAAGTCTCAGGTACCGCTGTGTGGCCTTATTTCTAGTGAAGAAATTAATTGAGTCATTGATTAATGTTGTCTTTTTAATAGTAAGTACTATAAATACTTGAAGATTGCAGTGTGTGTTGGTAAGCAACAGCTAGTTTAAAGTTCAACAAAACTAATATAAAATAGCAGGGAAACAGTAGGTATCAATGCAAGGATCACCTCCACAGGTGCAGTACTTTATATAGTTACATCTCATTGTATTGTATGTTGTTTTCTCACATTGGGTCAAGACAAAGGGAGGATTTTATTAATTTCTTTGCATACAGACATTTACCTTGCAGCTTCTCAATAAATCATAGAATAGTTAGGGTTGGAAAGGACCTTAAGATCATCTAGTTCCAACCCGCTGCCAGGGGCAGGGACATTTCACACTAACCACTACTAAACCATGTCACCCAATACTTCAAATCAATTTCAGTAAGAAGCATAGACTCTATAACAGTATATGGGAGGCTATCCAGGCTGCCTGAAAGACAAAATATTGTTTCCTCGGTTTTGGTCCTTCCAAATGCATATGAAAAAAAGCGTTCTGAGATGCTTATCCCATCCATTAGCAAATCTCATGATTTAATAAGTCCTATTTATGTGCACACCTAGCTCCACTGAAGGCAATTGCAAAATTGGAATTGCCTTCAAAGCAGACAGAACATTACCCAAAGTGTTCCTCAAGAGAACGGATTGCTTGAAGTTGAAGGTGTATTAGATCAAGTACATAACCCAAAAGGGCAAAGGAAAGGACCCTTCACTTCAGCTGGGACAACAGGAGCCGCGCTACACTTTCTCAGCTGGTTGTTAATGAAGGCATATTTTAAGAACATGATTCTGATTCAGATGCACTTCTGTTTCAAAGTTATGTGCTAGAAACATATCAACAGTATTTGCTTCAGCTGCTGGGGATTTGTTTTCATACATACGTTCATTTCTCTTTATGTGGTTTCAGTTTCCACAAAATAAAGTGAGGGTAGCTCTCCTTGCTTTGTTGATTTGAGAGTCCTTATAACCCAATGATTATTAGTAGCATTTGTGAAACACCCCTACGCACATGCATGCACACCCACACAAGTATCTCAGGTAAGAGCTGAAGCTCAGTGGTTGATTTTAAAGTTAGCAACCTCGTCTGTACTTGCTAAATCTCTGGTCTCCTGAGGTTGATATATCTGGATAGTTCTTGTGAATTGTCTTGTTTTGACAAATACATTACATTCACCCACACCTCTTGGCAGTCTTCCCTCTAAACTTGTTGACAAATATATTCCTCTTACAGTGGACACTAGATAGGAAGAAATTCTGATGCAATAATAGAAAGAAAACACACAAGATTTCTAAAACTGATTGTACCCTACATGGTTTTCTTACTTTTTAATCTGTTTCTGAGGCTTTATGTCATTTTCTCCTATGACTTTTATCCTTTAGAGCAACTTAGCTATTCCTCTGCTCTGGAAATGCTCAATATATGCATTCTCAACGCTATCATCTCTTTCAAATGACAGGTGCATGGCATCTATCAATGACAAATTTAGGCAGATCACTAATAAGAATAAATAGACCTGGGGCTTAGTGGATGACAGACAGCTGGAGAATAACTGCATATGCTTTCAGATATCTATCTATCTGAATGGCTGATTTCATTTCCTGGACTTACACATTGTGGCACACAGCTATTAGATTATTTTTTGGTTTGGTGTTATTAAAGTTTCTATGTATTTTCTGATTCTCAGGCTAAAACTGGTGAATTTGGTGGGCCTTTGCACCTAATGGATTTCTTCCATCCCAGCTGTTAAGTCATACAGTCAAGGCTGAGAGTGTACATACACACACACACAGAGATCCACACTCACACACATACTACATACACAGCCTGCTGCTCAAATCAGTGTAGAGAGAAGGAGAACTGAAGTCAGTTAACTGTACATGCACACACAAAGACACAAAACATGTAGGTGTCTCCAGCAACTGTTTGTATAGTTGGCCTGGGCAGGTGCTGGCACCTTGACCCCTGCTCCATCCTGGGTGCTAGCCCTAAGCTCCTGAGTTCCCTGAGGTTTATTGTTCCTCTCTACTTGCTGGCACTCAGACCTCTCATCCTACACATCAGCTGCTCTGAATCAAAAATCACTGGCATTTACACGCTCATGCACACAAAGAACAGGGTGTGAACTTATATAACAGATAGAAATAGGATTAAATTAAAGAATAAGATAGACTGATGTGGCCTAGCACAAGGTTCAGTCAAACAAGTGAATTGACCAGCAGCCTGTTTACAAGATTGACCTCTTTTATGCTCTTTTCTGTTTCCACTTTTGTTCCTCCCTTATTAACACAGATCCTTCCATTTCCCATCTTCGGTCCTCTAAACATCCCAGAGGAAGTCTTGCACATTTTCACCATCCCCTTAAAAGATTCTGTAGTAAGTTTTGTATAATCCCCAAATTCTCTTCCCCACAATTTACAATAAACTCTGCATCCCTGTGGGTAACCGGCAGGGCTGGGGAGAGAGATCACCTTGACCCACCTCAGAGGTTTCACTCCATTGGCAGTGCTCTCCTCAGCCTGCTCAAATGGCTTTGTAGTAGCTAATTTGGGGTGCTCTGTTTTTACTTATTAGTCTACTGGGGTTGTTCCACCTATTGTTATTCCTCTGATTCTCATTGGCATTTCAAGTAATTTTGATTAGTTTATAGTCAGATCACCTAATGAAACTTAGCAATCATACACAAATGTACACTTAGATGTAGGCAACCTGTCATTTATCGTGCACTAAGACACTGCCTGAAATATTCTACAGTGATCTAGTGAGTTTGCAGTGCATAAGCAAAAGTTACTATTTTATAAACAGATTTGCTCTTCTAATCCTAATCATCACCAGCCTAAACCTTCTCTATGACTGAGAAGGTTTGTATTGCAGCATGTGACATTGAGGTAAAACATTTTGAGAAAATCATCCAAGAGTAAGAAAGGTGAACCAGCAGAACAGCCTGTCTGAGGACACTGTCGTGTCTCTCTTAGGGAAAACCTTCAAGCACAGGTTCCACGTGTGTGTTGGGAAAAACCTATTTAGTAGATCCCACAGAATAGTCTGGGAACAAGCAAGATGACTTTCTGAGGTTTCTATAACCCTGTGAGTAATGGCTTCCTCCACATAGGTAAGAATTCCTCATGCAACTTATGGTTTGAAAGTTTGGACAGGGGTCCAGCTAAGAAAACTGTGACACTTTTAGAAATAACCAGAAACATATATTATGGAGTGGACCATGGGCATTGAAAACATACCTTAAACCTGGAGGCATCTTCATCAGCTATATTGCTCATAGCCAAGTGATTGTCACTATCCAGGACTTGAGTACTTTGTATATCTGTGATCTATTATCCAAAAAGCATGACTACACATCTTGGAATAAAGTCTTGTCTTTATTTGAATAATATTATACTAAAAATATGTATCAGATTGCTGAGAAATTTTAAAATTATTATTAATTGCTTTGGTTTTTCAAATTAAAAATTAATTTTTGGTTGATTATTTCACTTTTCAGGAGCCATATATCAGAGCTGCAGACTGTCAGGTAGTGTAAGGATGTACAAACTTACTTATTCAAAGTAGATTGGGAGACTAAGAAATCTGGAGGCTTGGAGGTGCCATTTAGAAACAAACCAACCTCCAAACTCAACAGAGCTTGTCCAACACACTCAGCTAGAGTATGACTTTAATAATCCCATGAAGTATTTAGGCTGGTGTTTCCATAGGAACCAAAGTTGAATTGTTTGAAACAAAATAATGCACCTGAACATCTTCTATACCTTATATAGTTTATTTTGTTTTGATAGATATGTTT
The DNA here is from genome assembly GCA_026283785.1 of Coracopsis vasa. NCBI lineage: Eukaryota > Metazoa > Chordata > Aves > Psittaciformes > Psittacidae > Coracopsis > Coracopsis vasa. The sequence continues at coordinate 450 of JANHGB010015285.1, read as the reverse complement.
TATCTATTAAGCAAAAATAGTACATGTCAACTCTTAACAAGCAATTAAAACAGCTAGTGATCTCACTCTAAGTGTATTTAAATGGAAGAAAAGTAACTACACACAGCAGATAAAAACTGTTTCCATGTTTGCAATACAGCTTAACCGGCTGGGAGTCAAAATTCCCTGACTGAACTTGGTCAAACTATCTGGGAACATTTAAGCACATATGACACATATAAAGGCTTCTTGGACTCTTCCTGTACATAACCCTATCTGGCAAATATATAAGATAATTCTCAGTCATACATAGAATCATAGAACCATAGAACAGTGAGGGTTGGAAAGAACCTTAAAATCATTTAGTTCCAACCCCCTGGCATGGGCAGGGTTGCCTTGCACTAAACCATGTCACCCAAGACTCTGTTCAATCTGGCCTTGAACACTGCCGGGAATGGAGCATTTATCTCT
>JANHGB010015284.1:0-15976 GCA_026283785.1 Coracopsis vasa | reverse complement strand
GAAAGTTCTCCCCATACTATTATCAAGCTCAAGCTGAGTATAGTATGTCCTATTCCATATTTTGCTATTCCTTGTCATGACGGGGAAATTCTCATTCCCATTCTCATCTATGTAAGGTTCCTTGAGTGCAGTGCAATCAGTGTTAGCAGCTTTGCAGCTTTGCCTGTAACTGAAGAGCATCAGCATCGACAGAGATCTACCGCATATAATAACAGACAGTGTTTATGAAAATACATGTTGAACAGCCCTTCTGATGATGAGAAACACTTGAAACAGAAGAAATCTGAATATTAAAGAACCATTCATACAGCATTTTGTATGTTGACAACCTCAGTATCTATTACTCTGTTGCAAGTCAGCTTAGGGCAAGTACTTTATTGAGACTATATGTATGTTCTGCTAAAGCTTGCATTTGGAGTACTTGAAGGTACATATAAAGACATGAAATATCATCCTGAGCTTATTCTACAGGTGTTAAGGAAAACGTATGTCATTTCTCTGATCTTTTCTTTTGAAAAGGGTTTAATTGCCATGGGCTTTTTGCCATTTCTAAAACAATATTCCAGCAATGGAAGGAATATTTTTAGGCTGGGTTGGAGGCTGTTATAAATTCTCTGCTGTCCTTATGACCATGACAGCCAGTAAACTGGCCAGATGCTTGTATTTTCTACAATTCTTGCCTGCAAGCAGGGCAGTACACCACTGGTACTAAACCCCTCGTGAGTCACTGTGCTAGCTTCTGTGTCATTCCCGTGAGTCACTGACAACCCTGGTTATTATCTGTGTCTCTCTGGTTGCTATCTACGCATCTAAGAGTGGATGGGGAAGATATATTTGCCTACCCAAGACTAAGCAAGAGGACTTGCTCTTCCAAGACTCAGATTTATGAGATTCCCTTCTGAGGATCATGTTTGCCTTCAGGATACTGCACAGTGTAAGAAGAGAAGACAGCAGAAGACTGAGAGTGGGAAGTTCACAGAGAGCCATGGGCATTAGCGACAGCTTCCCACTGCAGATTTCTGCCAATTTTAGTTCAAAAACTGTAAAATGGGGCAGGGCAAGGGATGATGGGGTGCATATTGGCTGTTTGGAGCCAGTGGGAGCAAGCTGAAGCTGGTTCCTCCACCCCACTGCTCGTGTGACTTGCTGCACAACACTGCTGCTTATGGCCACTGGTCAGCCAGAAGCAATGACCTGACAGTCCCGGGGTGGGGGACCAACAGCCCTTTGTGTCACAGGGCAAGGGGGCACTTATCACTTTCCCCATGGGACCCACAAAGGAGGCTTCAGGTCAGGAGGCAAACATACCCACAGAGTTCCAAGAGGAGCCCTTAGTCCAGGGGCCTCAGTACTCCTGTCATTCCAGTGTTTCATTGGCGCAGCCACCACCCTGTGCTGAGGGGGGCCGGTTCCATCGGCTTGGGGATCCAAGGAACACAGGCAGAGATGCATACCAGAGAAGAGGTGTTGGTGTTAGTCACTTTTCTTGTGTAACACTTTCAAGGGTATCAGAATCTTTTGTACTAACCTAAAAATTTAATTAGGCAAAAATAAATTTCTGGATCCATAGTTTTGGCTTTTTCCCTTTTGCTATAATAAGATTTTTACTGTAGAAAACTGTGAACTGAGAGAGATATAAAGTATGAAAAATTCAATGGTAAGCTAATTATACAAAATTACTGATCACCTCATGGTATTCAAAGAGAAAAGTATCTACTCATTACTTTTCAAGTAATAGCCCATAAATATATGCATCTTTTAATACTGGACTCTACTTTTTGCTCTAGCTCACTGCATAAGCTTTCAACATGGCTCTAGCCTATGTGATGGATGCACTGGATAAAACCAGCAGTAGTTTGGTTCAAGCTACTGATCCTTACTGTTACAGGTCATTTAAAACCACCTTTTCTCCTGGCCTCAGATCTCTTGCCCAGTGTGCCTGCCCTAAAATTGTCACTACACCTTGTGCTGCTGTGAGAGCAGTTTGTAACTTGCAGGTTTGTAACTTGCAAAGGGTCAGTGAAAAGCATTGCTATTTTGGAGAAGTACCTAGAGATAGCTGTTTAACTGCACTGATCAGAAACTCAATTTTATACACTCTTAGATGAGAAGGCAAGAATGTTTGGTATGTGATAAGTTGGTTGGGAACATGTGAAGAAGATGCAATTTAGAAACAAGGAAGATAAGAGACCAAGATTTGTTGAGACAGGTCGCAGGGACCAAGCTTTACTTCTGGAACAGAAATTGAAGCAAATTTGTTTGAGTCAAATCTGATCTGCTGTGTGTCAGATTTTGCTTTGTCAACATCACCACCATTTGGTTTGAGTCTGATAAGTCCAAGAGAGTTGGACAGGAGAAGAGGAAATTTAAGGAGGCACAACAAAGGAAACACATGCCAGAACCAGCTGCAGTGAGAAAGGAAATTCATATAGCTAAGGAGGACTATGTAAAAAGGACTGTGGCTATAGTATTTTGATATTTTATTTTTTTCACAGTATTTGGGTTTCGCTTTCTGATTGAGAACAGATGATGTGCCCTCGAAACAAACAGAAACAACACACAGAGAAATATTCTGTTTCTGTATAGAATTTCTGTTGCATTCAAAGCATTACACCTGCACTCCTATTTAGGATGTAATTCAACACCTCATAGTTTGAAAAGGATACCCAAGCTGTCCAAGGTTGTCAGTGCATTTCAGGAGCATCCCTGTATGTCTGCCAAAGATTAACAGTCCAGGACTTGAACATTTTTCCAGTCTATACAATATCATCAGTTGACATCATTCTTCTCTTTTAGAACATGATTCCCTGCACAGAGGCTACTCCCCCTTCCTCCAGGCCCACATCTCTTCTAGGGTCCATTTGAGGTCAAAGTACATACTGCATGAGGAACAATGTTCTCTCTGCTGACTGTATCAATGCTGTTAAATAACACAGAGCCATGAATCAGTCTTAGGGATTGGATCAATCCAGGCCAAATGACACAAATGGGATTGCACCCATATACGTTAAGGTTAGCTATTTCTACTGCAGAATTTGCTTGATGTGAGCTCATTGGAATGGTCTAACACAGAGCAAGTGAATGAATGAACAGTTACACATTGCAAATGATCTAGAGATGATCCGTGCACAAGTTCACAACCTTGCCCCATATTTTAACAGTCTCAAGGCCTGTGTCTCATAACCTGCCTCCTGTATGAGCTAAGGATCCACTTGCAGTGCAACGCTCTTGACAAGGATGCAGTAACCATACAGAGAATTCCGGATCCCTGGCAGAGAAAATTCTGCGACTAGCAAGCATCCAGACAATCATACACACTCTTAAATGCAGGTGGGGTTGTTGGTGGAGGGAGTGTATGTATGGAGGAGAACAGTACAAAGGAGAAGAGCAACACCAGGAAGAATTGAAAAATGGGCCAGCAAGGCTCATAGGCTTGCCAACAGAAACCCAAGAGCAGCACCTGAATGCAGGATAATGGGAATGAATGTTTGCCTTAGAATTTACTCCATGGAATAATTCTGCATAATAGCAGAGTAGCTTCATACCTTTTCAGCACTTTGTAACTGGAAAGATAATTCTGTAGTCTGGTAATTGACCCTCTGCTGTGGAACTATGGCATTGCACAAAGTTCTATGCTCATCTGTGATGGAAGAGGCAGGATGACAATGAACTAACTCAGTGGAATTATAAATATCTTGAATGTTCAATATCCACCTAATTCAGAGTATCTCCCTTTAGATGTGAAATAAAAGTGAAGATCACCAAGCAGATGTTTGACAACTGTTCAGCAACCTTTTTACTGTGCATTTGTACATGGTTACAAATCTATCAACCAGGAAAAGTTTTAAGTTACATACCAAAAATAGCATCACTGCAAATAAGTCTGATGTCATGGGGTAGAGCATGAATCTTTAAGTCTACATGATTAATAAGACACGATCATGACTTTATGTATCAGGGCAGAAGATAATTGTGAACTGCCTGGCGCAACAAGTACATCTTCATTTTTCACATTCATACCAACATCATGCAAAATGTGTCTTCAATTTATGCGGTATTAGTTATATATGCATTGGCAACTGCTCTTCTCAGGGCTATTATCCAGTCTCTATGATAGCGTAATACTCCTATGCTGCAATACTGCACTGTAATGTGAGAAAAAACACCATAGACTATTGTTTTTCTGTTCTCCTCTTACCCCTTATACTTGTTTCATCTGGGGTATAGTTAATTTTCTTCCTAGTAGCTGGCACAGTGCTGTGGTTTGGTTTTAGTGAGAGAATAATGTTGGTACCACACCAGTGTTTAAGTTGCTAAGTAGTGCTTACCCTAACCAAGGACTTCTCAGTTTCCAATGCTCTGACAGTGAGGAGATGCACAAGAAGCCAAGAGGGAGCACAGTCAGGACAGCTGGCCTAAACTAGCCAAAGGCATATTCCATACCATAGAATGTCATGCCCAGTATATAAACTGGGAGAAGTGGCCAGGAGCCACTGAATCACTGCTCGAGGACGGGCTGGGCATCAGCAAGTGGGTGGTAAGCAATTGCATTGCGCTTCACTGTTGGTATTCACAGACACGCAATGAGCTGCTATTGCACAAATATCTAATTTCTGCTACCTCAGCTCTCAGGAAAGTTTACTCAGAAAGGAATGTCACTTTCTCATATGATACTGAAAAGTCTAATAATATATTCATATTTAGAAAAAAGTAGAATCCAACTAAGTAGCGAGTAGTGGTGATTTTTCTTTTAGTGTCTCTTGTGCAGACATCTACTGGAAAGCTTTTTATATATTCTTCCAACATGAGCAAAATCCTTTTAAGAATTTAATACACACAAAACATATTAGTGAAACTTCACTACATGGAATGTTTATAATGAAGAAATAGGGATTAAATTTATCCAGTAACTACCAAATAGTTTTTGTAGAAAACAGCTTGTTTATTTAGATTCACTTATTTTATCTCTAAGCAGATTTAATGACAATCCTGTATTTAAAAATACATTCTGATCTGTTCCACTCTGGAAACCTCTTTTTACCCTTACGTGATTTTATCACTCCTTCTCCCACCAAAACTGTTTTATTATCCACATTCTTCTGAGAAAGAAAAAAACAAACAACTGAACTTGTCTCTGCTCTTCTCATGTGGTGCCAAGATTTCAAGGAAATTTATTCTTTTTTGTAGGTAGATGTGGAACACTGAACAAGGCCTAGGTCTGGCAGATGAAAGGTCCTCAGTGTTCAGACAAGAAGGGGGTAGAAAAAGAATATTCATATGTCCCAACTTTTGGATTGTGAGATAGACAAAAAGAACTAGTTCATAGGTGTAGATGAGAGCTTTCTGAAGAAAGACACAGAAATATTCACGTTCTAGTGAATTTATGATTTGTTTATAAGATTTTTCTTCTCTTTTCTGACTTAGCATTGTGGGTTTCACATGCTACTTGAATCACTAATAAGACTAAGGTTTTGAAATCTTTGCACAGGCACTGAGTAGTCACAGCTCCATTACGAAATAGTCACATTTGAAAACAGAATCCTCATGTTTACAGAAATAGTGTTTCATTTTTCATCTGTGTTGGTTTTGGTTTTTTTTTTATTGACATATCCTGTGTCTTAATCATTCGTTACACATAGTTAGAAGAAAGATACACATACATAAATAATATAGGTTTGATAGCTTAAAACAGTACACACAGATTTCTGAGCTTAGAGACCACATCCCATGCTGAATATATTATTTTTTTTAGGCATGATGGGGAAGGAGAAAGGGAAGAATAAAAAAAATTATGCTATCTGCCATTTTGTTATACATCTTGTATATTCTCTATTAAAGAACTCCATTATTAATGTGGAAAAAAGGAATCTTTTCCTTTCCTCAGTTTGATGAGTATCTCTGATCTCATTTAGGCATTTCAGTTGGCTTACTAAAGATAGGACAAGGTGGAATTAGTTCAGTCCTGGCCCCAGTCATGTACAATTTGTGAAATAAAAATACAAGAAATCTGGCATTAAAAAGAATGTTAATTGCAAAGACCAGAAATAGAGATGACTGAGGTCTTACAAGATCTGTTTTTTGTAGACTGTGCCCAAAAGCCTGTGTATAAATCTACATTTAAGTAACTAAATATGGTTTGGCTTTCAGAATGCTGAATCACTCAAGAAAGCAGTTGACATAATTGGAAGCCAGGGAAACTAACACTTTCAGAAAATAAAGCCACGTTTTCTTACATACATAATTTGACCACATTTATTTCATGATTTCAATCAGAAATTATCTAACTCTTCCTTATGAATTTCCTTGCCTCTACTTCCTGTTTCTTAATCCATTATTTCCATCATAATCTTACCTCCAACATATTGGATAACCAATATCTTAAGAACCAAGTTGAGATGAAAGGGAATGAAAAGAAAGATCCAAATCTAGTAATTATTTCCTGAGTGCATAACAAAAACTAGAAAAGTTGTTCTGAAATCTTAAAACTTCAGGGAAGCTGGTCTGCATGGCTGGCTGAGATCCAGACTCATCCATATTTCACAGAAATTTGAGCAGGAATATTTTTATAAATGTTTACTGCACTACCTCTCAGTTGGGCAATCTGCATGTTAAATGAAAGGATTATACTGTATGTTAGCTGAACCCTGAGGCTTTTAGAACTCTGTTTTGCAAATTATGACTGAGAAAATATTAACCACATTAGCAAGAGGAAAATAGCAACCGTAATGGTATAATGGACAGAACAACTGGTTTGCTGGTGTTGAGTCTCCATTTGTTCTTGAGAGCTCACCAAGTATAAAACCCCATACTTTGAACTATTAAATCCTCAATGTTTTAACAGATGATGTTGACAGAGGAAGACCCTTTTTTTTTTTTTTTTAACTAAATGTAAGTACGTGCTTACTTTAATTATTGGCATAAATACAATTCTGTCCCCTATTCAGAATTTTCTGATTAAAGGTTTTTGAAAGAACTTTGTTTCCAATTTCCAGTTATATGCATTCTTTTTATGCCTACAGAGTTTACGTTTGCAATGCTGATAGCCATCCAGTTTCTTCTCTGAGTAGTCTCTTTGATATAGTAGACCATTGTATTGAGTTTACATGGCAAGGTTTTGGTAGAGTAGGGACTGCAGTGGTGGCTTCTGATAAGCTGCCAGAAGCATCTGACAGAGACAATACCAGCCATCTCCAAGGCAGACCTGCTGCTGGCCAAAGCTGAGCCAATCAGTGACAGTGGTACGAGCTCTGAGATAACATAATTAAGAAAGAGAAAACCCTGTTGCACAACAGCAGCCAGAGAGAGGATTAAGAGTATTTGAGAGAAACAGCTGTGCAGACACTAAGGTCAGTGAAGAAGGAGGGGTAGGAGGCACTTCAGGCACTGGAACAGAGATTCCACTGCAGCCTATAGTGAAGACCATGGTGAAGAACATGTGGTGGAGACCTGTGGTGAAGACCATACAGCCCACGGAGGTTCACAGTGGAGCAGATACCCACCTGCAGCCCACAGAGGACCCCACACCAAGGCAGGTGAATGTATGCAAAGGTGGCTGTGACCCTGTTCAGAGCTGTTCCTGGAGCAGGCTTCTGGCAGAGCCTGTGAACCTGTGAAGAGAAGCCCACACTGGGACAGGTTTGCTGGCAGGACTTGTGACCCCAAGGGGGACCAACGCTGGAGCAGTCTATTCCTGAAGGACTGCACCCCATGGAAGGGACCCACACTGAAGCAGTGTGTGAAGAACTGCAGCCCATCGGAAAGACCCATGCTGGAGAAGTCCAGGGAGTACTGTGTCCCATGGGCGGGACCCCACACTGGAACAGTGGAGGAGTGTGGGAGGAAGAAGCAGCAGAGAGAACATTTAATGAACTGACAGAAACCTCCATTCCCTGTCCACCTGCGTCACTCAGGGGGAAGGAGGTAAAGGAGGTAGAGAAGCTAGGAGTGAAATTGAGCCTTGGAAAAAGGGAGGGGTGGTGGGGAAGATATTTTAAGATTTGTGTTTATTTCTCATTATCCTAATCTGATTTGACTGGTGATAAACTAAATTAATTTTCAAGTCTTTTTTTCCAGTGATGGTAATTGATGAGTGATCTCTCCCTATCCTTATCTCAAACCATGAGCCTTTTGTTATATATTTTCTTCCCCTGTCCACCTGACAAGGAGAAGTGATAGAGTGGCTTGGTGGGCACCTGGTGTCCAGCTAAGGTTAACCTACAGCCACACAAACTGTAGTTAGTATAAGCAACAGCTTATGTGATTAACCTATGAGTGAATTCAAAACACACCAAAAAGTGAAAATATTAGCTGGTTTTGAGGGATTTAAGGCTTTCTAAATAAGACAGAAGAAAATCAGGAAAAGGCTATACCTACTGGAAGGAAAGGAACTGCTAAGTCAAAGGCAGTATTGCCTGCCTCACAGAAAGCATTGGGGGGTAAAAGAAAGGAGAGGAAAATCAAAACAAAGAACTTAGGAGCAGTTGAAAATGAGCTGAATTTCCCTCTGCCAAATTTTTCAGGCATGATTTGCTCTTAGTGAGGCTATGTTGGCTGTTACCAATCACCTCCTTATTGTCCATGTGCCTTAGCATAATTTTCAAGAGGATCTGATCCATGATCTTGCCGGACACTGAGGTGAGACTGACTGGTGAGACTGACTGGTCTGTACTTCCCTGGGTCTTCCTTTTTTCCCCTTCTGAAAATGGAGGTTATGTTTCCCCTTTTCCAGTCATTAGGAACTTCACTGGACTGCTATAACTTCTCAAATATGAGGGATAATGGTTTGGCAACTTCATCCTCCAGTTCCCTTAGGAACCATGGATGCATCTCACCAAGTCTCATGGACTTGTGTACCTTCAGGTTCCTCTAGGTGGCCTTGAACCTGATCTCCTGCAGTGGGTGGTTCAACAATATTGAATGATATTTTAGTCTCTCCCACAGTATTACATCATTTATCAAGTATTCACCTCTTCTCCTTTTTCGTGATGTTACCTTTCTCTTTCAGTGTCATAAACACAAATCACCATCTGAATCCCCTGATTTACAGACAAGATATGGCTATGACTGTTGGTTTCTAATGACAATTTGTATGTTCTCCTTCAATATTTATTTTTCATCAAACAGGATAGAATAGTCTGTAACCTGTTGCAAATTTTTTTAAAGGAGAAAAGGTACTTTTAATGGTGGCGATGGTTTCTTTTCATTTGTTTGGGTTTTTTTTAAAACAAGTATTTCCATTGAAACAGTTCAGCTGAGCCATTTCTATTCCCCTTTTACAAAATTTTATCATCATTACTTATGCAATTACCCATTGAGACCATTTAATGGTAATTTCAGATCAAACCAAAGTGATTTAGTTTATTAAAACTACTAAATGCTTCCAGTCATTTTAACAATGATAAGCATTATTCCTTGGTTTTGGATTTATTAGAAGCTGTAGCTCAAACCTCCATTCTTAGTGGGCTGAATTTCTCTGTCAGGACTACATATCCAGAAGACAATTGTTTGGTTTACTGTATGATGGAAGGCACAAATTTTTTGGTGTATTTTTTGGAAAGACATTTGGAACCTTGCTCAGGAGATCTACCAAAAGAGTGGGAACTAAAAATCCCATGAGGCAATATAACATATAAGGTGACACAACTCTATATCAGTCAAAATTACTGATTTAGAAAATACTTTGGGATAGTTTCAAAAGCAAAAAAAAAGAAAACATAAATGGCCTAGGTAATCAGGCATTCATAAAATAAATTTCATATTATACACATACTTAAGGTAAGGAGATGATTCATTCATAGTCATAAAACTGGATAGTGGAAAGAAAATTATTATTGTTGATTCACACATTACCAAAGCAAGTAATTCTGAGAATACATAAAGTTCATGGTGATACATTCTATTTCTTATTTAATTACTCATTGGCATTTTTTTTTTCCTCTCAGGAATGTATCTCTATGCAAAGTTACTGTATTGAAAGCATAAGTAAAGGGCTTTTTACACATCTAATAGTTAATAAAGGATTTTGCATACTGGCTCTTGATTTACCAAGGTTATATTTAGTCCCTCCAAAATGTTTCTTCAGATGAATTAAATTACAATCTTCTCTTGCTCAAACAAGAAAGGCCATTTTAATCTTGTTTTCTTAATTCCAAAAGAGAAGAAATTCTACCTATATCTGTTCTATTCCATTTTTGAGGGTCAAGACAAAAAGTTAATAACTTTGTCTTGCCCGTTTGCTCTGACAGCTGGTGGTCAATTAGTATTCCCTCATCCCATAATTGGAATCGCTGATTACAAACCACTGTTGCTAAGACTCAAATATTGTGGCTCATTTGCAACTTCACTGCCAGGTGAGATTAAGGGAAATGTCCCCCTGGTTAAGCCACCAGGAGCTGTGCCAAACTATAATCAGTCTTTTGCATACATCAGGGACCTACAAACACAGCAGAATGATTGTATAAGCAGCAGCTGCAAGTTAAAGCTGCATCAAATTCTTCAAACATATGCACTTTGCCAGATATCCAACCACTCTTGCAAATGCCAGTACCTCATTACTTGGCAAGTTTTCTAAGACACACAGCTGACACAAAGTAGAGGAATACCAAATTGTTCACACAATACATAAAAGATATTTTTTAACTACATACAGGTAGTAATTCTGATTCTGCTATTGATGAGATTATAATTGCTGTTGCCTTTGCATTCAGGCTTCAGGATACCTAATACAGAATCTTGGTAAACACTGAATTTATAGATAATCAGATTTATGAAGTAGCTTTTCCATGAAGTGCTTACCATAACGTTATCATGTACACCTAATGTTAAAATGTAGACCTTTTACCAAAACAGGTCTAGGTCATGCTGAAAGTTAGCTGTTCGTTGAGGGTAAGGGAAAAACTGGAAGCAGGGAGCTTATTCAAAAATCCCATGAGTGATGAGGTCTAAGATAAGGAATATGGTCACTTTGCATATGATTAATGGTTTGGTACATCCATCACTTTTTATTTTTATCTTTCAGTAGATCTCCACTTTTAATTCCTCATTCCTGTTCAAAGAGCCCAGTTTGACAATCAATATTTCCAAATATTGTCTTTTCTACTTTTTTTTTTGTGTTATTATTTCATCTAGAAATGCTACTGTATTCTAGGAATTAACCTGGGAATCGGGAGATTGTGGTTCTGTGCTTCATAAACATAAACTAAATAAATCTATAACTATACAAGGATGACAATTCCTTATCTCTAACTTTTTTCCCTTTGTCTCACTTTGTTTTGAATTATAAAGTCTTTAGAACTCAGATTCTCTCATATTTTTGCTACCAAGTCTCAGCACTTCAAAAACCAATGAATGAGAGCTAACATCTATTAACACATTCAGGCAATAACTGGAAACTGTAGTTTCAGCATTCAACTGCTTCTTTCAGGGGACACTACCTAGAAATGTGCTTTAAATGTTTCTAGGCTCTCAGTGTTTTCTTCAATTTCCAGAAGAGCTTGTGAAAATACTCATCTTTATTAGCTGTTTAGTCTGAAGTGAAGCTGTTCATTGAATGCAATCAATGTGTTTAATGTTCTGGTATGTGCAACACAAAATAACTCTTCACTTCAGAGTGGTCCTGGCTTCATTCTGAAATGTGCCAATAAGAGCCACAAAATTTTCTTTAATAGACAGTGTTACAACATATACTTCTGTCCTCATGCTTGAAATCCTTACCAACCTCCTATCCTCTTAGATTTACATGTAGGGCTGACATGTTGAAATGTGATTTCTTAAGGTCCAGTGTGCCTGTGATTTCAAGTGACACAAATTGGCTCTAACTGAATGATATTTTCCAGTGATCTTTCATGGACTCTGGCTGCTTATACATCAAATATTGCAGCTTGCCTTATCAAACTATAAGGGCATCAGTGAAGGAACTGAGTGTCAGAGTCGCTTACTTCTCTTCCCCTGCTTATCTTCAGAATTTTAAATTAAGAGAGTAACATTGCATCTACTGAGATTAGCTTGTTTCATTAGCAAGAAGGATGTGAATAGTCATGGACTGGGCTGTGATGAGAAGATTAAACTCTCAACTATCCCTGAGAGTATATAAAGAAGTGCTTGGAAGTCAGTAACTGGAACAGTGAGTGGAGAAATAAAATGCAGTATGCATAAAGTTTTGAGTGTTGATGACAGTGATGGGAAGAACAGATCCATTAGAAAGAGAATGCCTGAGATAGATAAAAAATTATAGATCAGATGAACACATTACCTACTTAGAAAAATCTTCGGTAAAATAACTGAGCAGCCTTATACTGTTTCTTAGCAATAGAGATGGATCTTGTCTGTACTGAAGAGATCTACTAGATATGTAAATAAGAAGAAATGCCTATTTATAGCTAAAGATTTATCACTATTTCCATTTGTGGTTCAAAAATGAGGGACATATAACAAGTATATATTCAATAAAAACATCTGATACCGACTGCATCTGATTTATTGCTTTCTCACAAAGCCATAAAATATTAACAAGAAAGTTTTTTTTCTGGGCAGTGCATAATTGAATGATTGGCGTTTCAGTTAGATTTCGAGAACACTTTTTCAAACAGAGCAAATCAATTTTAAGTATCAGATATCAAAATCTTGTCTGTGTGTTTTGAAAATTTAAATCTAGATATTTTTATTACTTATAATTTTTAATTTGTGTTTATATGTATCTATATATTTTGCAATATCTTCTTCAGAAACAACAATAAATGGACAAAAAGCAATTGCTATGTCTTATCCAGTCTCTGAAGTGCATCTTTGTAAACAAAGGGAAGAAGGTAGCCCTTCTGCAGAAATAATTCACCTCAAATAATGCAGCTGATAATATAGAAATCTAAAACAGAGTATACAAATTATACCCTGAGAGCCTTTGTTTCAAACCTTGTGAAGTAATTTATATATAGATATGTATACTGTATATGTCTGCCATTACTTTAAATTAATTCTAACAAACTACTTTAGCTTTTGCATATTCTTTGACATCACCACAGTATGCCGTAAGACTATCAGTGACTGGAAGACTGTTTAAAGTTCTTTATTTTTAATCCTTGGATATCACATTTTTTGGGAAGTGCTACAGACCTAATAGGACTTGCATTTTTATTCCACTGTTAGAATACATGATGAACTTTTCTTTCTTTTTCTGATATTTTCACTGTTGTGTTTCAATTGCATAATATTCCTATTTAAATTAAAACCTGTTTAACGTAGATGCAAGTTCTGATACATTTCGAATTTGCAATTCAGAGATAAAAACGCAACAACAGCTTAAGGTACTATTCCCTGTTTAGCTACATGGAACTTAAACTAAATTTCTGGTAATTCATTCAGATTTCTTGCTTACTATGCCAATGGTTTTATCCTTGACCTGGAAGGACCACACACTCTAGGGCTTAGTGGTAATTACATTTCAGTCTAAGACCATGTCCACAGAGCAAAGATTGCAAATGGAATCATATTGTGCTGAACTGCATAAAAATTATGCCAATTTATGTGTAGATACTTTACAAGCAAGTTGCTCATTAAAAGGTAAGTAGCTAAATACAAGTACAACTATATTGTACCACAAAATAAAGTTAATGACAAGAAAGGTAACTGTGGCTTTCCTGGGCATTTGGTTTTTGGTTTTTTGGGGTTTGTTTTTTTATTATTATTTTATTATTTTATTTTTATTTTTATTTCACTGCTTCTACTGACCTTTTTGTTGTTGTTGTTTTATTTTAGTTTTTTTTTTTGGTTTGGTTTGGTTTGGCTTTGGCTTTTGGGGGGTTTTTTGGTTGGTTTTTTTTTCCCCCAGAGGGCTAATCAACAAGATGTCCTTCTTGGTTTTGTCTTCATTCTCAAGATGTATGACATGCATTAACTATGATTTTCTTGAATTTCTTCTTAGTCTAGGAAATGCTATCCTTACATTTCTTCCAAGTGTAGGACTTTCTTAATTTAAAGGGAAGCTAAAACTCCTATAAAGGGATGCAGGTTGTTTTTGGGTTTGTTTTTTTTTGTTACAAAATTTAGTTAATAAAGCTAATCAAGGTTTCTAATGTTCTATTAGTTTCATTGACCACTGCATTTTCAACCAAATATTTGTATAGTTCTAGCTTGCTGTTGTATTTTCAGTTCAGCCTCAGTTTCATTGCTGTTCAGCAGCATCCTAGTCTACAAGAAGAAAAGCTTTAGGTTTTCACCTTTCCAATACCAAGTATTTTCATAAGTAATAGATGAAGTATGACTCTCAAGATAATAGATACAATTGTTCATAAACTCAATGACATGTTTTCAAGCAACTTAAGCTCACCACATTGTCTCTCATAGCTTTCAGCTCTCAGTAAACACAAATTCAATTAAGACATTAATTGTAGCCTATGCCACTACTACTATGTTTTAAGTTTAAAAAATAAAATTAAAAAGCCATTTTTATGCTGTAGTCTTCTTAAACTGAAATACACTTCAAACAGTATACTTCAAATGTCCAAACAAAAGTTGCTAAAATAACACAAGCAGCCAATTTCTCCAGGAGGGTGCTGTGG
Source organism: Coracopsis vasa (assembly GCA_026283785.1). Taxonomy (NCBI): domain Eukaryota; kingdom Metazoa; phylum Chordata; class Aves; order Psittaciformes; family Psittacidae; genus Coracopsis; species Coracopsis vasa. The sequence goes on along the minus strand of JANHGB010015284.1, from coordinate 1,424 downwards.
GAGACAGTGTCAAATGCTTTACCAAACCTCGAACAGACAATGTCCACAGCCTTTCCCTATCAACCAGGCAGGTCACCTTATTGTAGAAGGAGATCAGGTTCGTCAAGCAGGACCATGAATCCATGCTGACTAGGCCTGATCCCCCTTTTTTTCTCACACCAGCTTCATGATCTCACTTAGAGTCATCTGCTCCATAACCTTCACAGGCACTGAGGTTAGGCTGGAAGACTTGTAGTTTCCTGGGTCTTCCTTCCTGCCCTTTTTATAGAGAGGCGTCACATTGGCCAGCCTCCCATCCTCTGGGACCTGCCCACTAGACCAGGACTGCTGATAAATGGTGGAGAGAGGCTTGGCAAGCTCCTTTGCCAGCTCCTTCAGCACTCTTGGGTTTAACCTATCTGGCCCCACAGACTTCTCTATGTCTAAGTGGAGCAGGAGGTCTCTAACCATTTCTTCCTAAATTATGAGGACTTCAGTCAGCTTCCCATCTCTGCCATCCAGCTCAGGGAACTGAGTACCCTGAGGATGGCTTGTGTGACTATTAAAGACTGAGGCAAAGGCAGCATAAAGTACCTCAGCCTTTTCCTCATCCCCAGTCACTAGGTTTTCCCTAGTATCCAGTAGAGGATGGAGGTTCTCCTTGGCCCTCCTTTTATTGCTAATATATTTGTAAAAGTATTTTTTATCATCTTGTCAGGCAGTGGCCAGATGTAGTTCCATCTGTACCTTCGCCTTTCCAACTTTCTCTCTACAAAACATAACAACATCCTTGTACTTTTCATAGGGTGACAGTCCCTTCTTGCACAGGTGATAAATTCTCTATTTTCCTGAGTTCAAGCAGTATCTCTCTGTTCAGAGAGGCTGGTCTTCCCTGCTGGTCTGATTGTAACCACATAAGGACTGCCTGCTTCTGCCACTTGAAGATTTCATTCTTGAAGACTGTCCAGCCTTCCTAGTCCCCTTTTTCCTTCAGTAATGTTTCCCAAGGAATTCTGCCAATCAGCATCCTAAACAGACCAGAGTCAGCTCTCCAGAAGTCTATGGTAGAGGTTTTGCTGAGTGATCTTCTTCCTGATTTCTCCAAGGTCAGAGACATCCATGTGCACAGAAGACATTCAGAGATGGCTTGACTCTGCGAACGAAGATTTTGGGAAGGGCTTTACCCACGCTTGCTACAAGCGTGCTGATGACTAAAAAGCCCAATGTGGGATAGACAAATCCGGTTGCAAAAAGCATAGCGAAAGGTCTCTTTGGGTGGTATAGGCGAGACACGATTCTTTCTACATTGTCTTTTCTCCCCGAGACTAATTCTGTGCGTGTTCTCAAAGGTGATAGCAGCGTTACGTGTGGTGTGTCTCCAAGTCGCCCGGTTGGAGGCCAGGGTGGACCACTGATGGTAGTCAATATGGCCAAGGCTGAGGTGT
>JANHGB010015279.1:1625-23730 GCA_026283785.1 Coracopsis vasa | reverse complement strand
GGATGGAGCATTCACAACTTCCCTGGGCAACCCATTCCAGTGCTTCACCACCCTTACAGTAAAGAACTTCTTCCTTATATTCTATCTCAACTTCCCCCATTTAAGTTTGAACCCATTGCCCCTTGTCATATTGCTGATGAAGAGTTCCTTTCCAGCAACCCTGTAGGCCCCCTTCAAATACTGAAAGGCTGCTATAATGTCTCCACACAGCCTTCTCTTCTCCAGTCTGAACAGCCCCAACTTTCTCAGCCTGTCTTCATACAGGAGGTGCTCCAGTCCCCTGATCATCCTCGTGGCTTTCCTCTGGGCTTGTTCCAACAGTTCCATGTCCTTTTTATGTTGAGGACACCAGAACTGCACACAGTGCTGCAAATGAGGTCTCATGAGAGCAGAGTAGAGGGGCAGGATCATCTCCTTTGACCTGCTGGTCACACTTCTTTTGATGCAGCCAGGGATACTGTTGTTTTCTGGCCTGTGAGCACACACTATGCACTGGTTCCTTACCTCACAATGGTCTTCCATCTCGGGCATTTGACTGCTGGGCTGCTTCACAGTGACTGAGTTCCTTAGTGGCTCCTCTCAAAAAAGATTGTTTCATTTTCTGAGATGTTAAGAAATTCTTCTTAATGATGATCCTTTGTTCTTCATGCAACTATTGAAGTAGGAATTTTCTAAAGTAGATTAGCCTGTTGATAAAATTTTCTACTACCCTAGAAACAATTATAACATTCTGGTTCTCCTCTTTTTATTAAAGACAAAACACAGATAAAGTGCTTTACTGAATATTTCTTTTTAATCTAGTTTTATACATAGCTGCTCTGAGCCAAGTTTTTAAACAAAAGGCAATATTTTGTTTATGATTTGTTTATTGCTTCGGTTTGTTTTTTACTGTCTTTTTATATGTTCCTGCAGAATTACAGCCTTGATTTACAGCTGGTTTGTCTTTACTAAGTCTTTTTAATATCCTAGGATGTTTCACCCCACAGCTTAGATTATTTTCTTTTTTTCAGTAGTGGAAGTTGCTAGCTGAAATTCTCATTTTTTATTACATTCTGCATTTAAACGCTTCTTGGAAGTGCTTGAATGCTTTTAAGAAAACTTCATCACATAAAAGTATAAATTTGTAGTAAAAAGAGTGACTTCTCTCAGCAGGAAATGCAATTTTCAAAGACATCAACCATAGGAGATGCCTACATTGAACTATGTATTATGACAAAGAATTTGGTTTCTAGCAGCACGAATATCCCTGAGCTATAAGCAATCACAAGGCTATTTGAAACTGGGGAATATGCAATCTGTCTTTTTCTGGAGATATATTTAAGAAGCGATTAGGCTTCTTTGTATAAATGGATAGTATGAAGATAGGCTGAGGAAGCTGGGGCTGTTCAGCCTAGAGAAGAGAAGGCTGCATGGAGACTTCATAGCAGCCTTCCGGTATCTGAAGGAGGCCTATAAGGATGCTGGGGAGGGACTCTTCATTAGGTACTGTAGTGATAGGACAAGGGACAACAGGTTAAAACTTAAACGGGGAAAATTTAGTTTGGATATAAGGAGGAAGTTCTTTACTGTGAGGGTGGTGAGGCTCTGGCACAGATTGCCCAAGGAGGTTGTGAATGCTCCATCCTTGGCGGTGCTCAAGATTGGGTTGGACAGAACCTTGGGTGACATGATTTAGTGTGAGGTGTCCCTGCTCATGACAGGGGGGTTGGAACTACATGATCTTAAGGTCCTTTCCAACCCTAACTGTTCTATGGTTCTATGGTTCTATGGTTCTATGGTTCTATGGTTCTATGATTCTATGATAGGTGAAACAATGGCTACAACCACACAAAAAGTGAACAAGGTGTGAAGCTGATCAAAAAGCAAATATACAGAAGAAAAAAAGGTTTCAACAGAATGTGGTATTAAAAATAATGGAGATGCATATGTCTGAATGTGGGAGCAATGCAAAAATCTGCAAAAGTACAGAGGCAAGTACAAAAAAAAGTATGAAGAGAAAGTCCAAAATGTTTGAGGGGGGAGGGGGGAAGGGGAAGGGAATCAGATTTGGTTTGCAATCTAGGAAGATGATTTTGGTTTCCTTTATGCTACATGTACTGAAGGACTGAATTTTTTGCTTTTTATGTATATAACAGGGACCATGCCCAACATATTTCATCACTAAATTCTTTCATGATTCAAAGGGACTTTCAAGCTGACATTTATGTTAACAAAATAAACAGAGTGAGGTGCTGTATTGGCTCAAAGACTGGTGAACAATCGCTTTTATGATTTAATTGTATAGCTCTAACTTGCAAGAATTATCCCATGCCAAATCTGTCTCCCAGACAATGCCTGAGCATGGGTCAGAATAATGGGCTAAAAGGTAGGCAGCATGAATGAAGCTACCTTGTTCTACCATGGGAGAGAATATAACCATATAGAGGTGAATGAGACTGGATCACTAGCTCTCTAACAAACAAACAAACAGGGCCAGCCCCTTTTATTTACTGGAAAAGATAGAACCTAGGAGCCTTCATAAGAGTCAGCTGAAATTGAACAGGATGTTAGGTACAGGCTGGTGTTACACTGTGCCAATCAGTTATACCCTAAACAGTGAAATAGTTTTCCCAGACTGCTGATATTTACTGGATTAAAGCATATTTACCAAATGGAAACATCCATCAAAGTTTAAAATCTTAATTAGCTGATTAAGTCAAATTATAAAACTGTGTAATTCATCTACTTTTATGCAAGTTCTGTTAAACCAGCATTTTATTTTAAGATTTACAAAAGTTCTAAAGAAGTGATTGGATACTGTACTATATGTAGTTCCACAGAGTAAAGAAGAGGGAAAAAAAGCCTCAATCAAATCAAACCAAACAAAGAAGCTTTTTTTCTGTTAATTCTATTGTTCTCAAGATATTCTTCTCTTTAGTGTAAAACTTTAATGCTGCATTATTCCCGAAAGAAATAAAATCAACCTTCATTTATAGCAAGCAATGTATATGATTTAAAATTTCATGCAGAATTGCAGAATACAGCACTTTTATTCCAAAGAAATCCCAGATAAATGAGTGTCATTGCTATGACTGTGGACATGTCATACAGAAAGCTCTTAGTCCTACATTACACTATCAACTCAATCATCTTTCTTGTTTTTCCCATGACATGAGAGTCTAATGACCACTCTCACATTTTATTCTAACCTGTCATTACTAGCATTTATCCTGACGTAAATATTAAAATACTTTGGCACCCAAAACATTTTTGACTGGCCATTTTCCAGTCAAAAACATGTGTAGGTCCTGTCCTGAGGAATGTAGAGAAAAAAAAATTATATCACAGGAAAGCAAACTGAAAAATGCAATAAGCTCTTGTTTAACTAGATAAATGCTTTTCCTAAATTTAAGTTCTCTAAATGTACCTTGCTATATTCATCACTCTGCTATATATAGAGCTGCCTTGCAATGAGATTTTCTTAGTCAGATGACCAGAAAAGGTCAGCTGTCCTCAGTAAAGATTCATATATCAGACATTCTAGTGTTGAATGCAATAAAACATGGAAATCCTATTGAATCTATTTTATGCGTATATCAGGCTGCGACAGCCAAAGTTCTTACAAGATGTTGACATAAATCCAGACAACTCAGAAAAAATGTTCATTTAATCTTTAAACCAAGCAGTCACTACCTGGTATCACAGTAAATCCATTGTTTCCCAGAAATGCTCAATGGAATTTCTGCACAGGCATTGCCCAGCAGTTTGTAGATAGAATTTAACCTGATTCTTCCCAGAAACTTCAGATCTGCTAATCACGTGGAGAACTAATGTAAAGTACATTCACACATATCCCCACCAGAAGTAGGGGACATCTAGTCATATCAGCCTCATCTAACCAGTTATCTTCATTTTCAGTTCACTTTTATATATATATATGTATATCAATATTATATCCTTTTAGTCTTACTTGACAAGTTATGTAAATAAGTCAGATCTATAAAGTTGGTCTTCTTGACAAAAACACTTAGAAAATGGCTAGAAGGCAAATAAGATCATAGCGGTACTAATTTTTCATTTATATTCTGCATTAGACTACTAAGTAGCATCTGATCACAAAGAAAGCATAGAATTGTTATGAAGTTCCATGCAAGCTTTAAAATTCATGGCATGCATGAGACAGTATCTTTTTTTTTTTTTTTTTTCATGTCAACAAAGTCTAAAAGAGCTAAGTGACCTTCTGACTTTACAGAAAGGCAGGAGATCAGGCAGGCAACTGAAGGCAACCTATGACCTTAGCAAGATGATCTCTCTAGACAATAAAGCAGCATCTATGTTAAACCAGAAGACAGTACTGCTTCTTTCAAACATATTCTTAGTTTGCACAGATGTCCTTTAAATAATTAAAAAACAACCCTTAAATTTGTATAATAATGGACTGCATGCGAGCAGTATGCACTGTGTTTGAAATTAATAGAAAATGTCATGCAGTTCAGCATCTTCTGCAGTACAAGTTCTGACAAGCTGAAAATTCTTGCAGCCTGGCACACAAGCCAGGCAATAACCAGAGATCAGAAGTCATAACACTTATTCAGTATGAAATATGACATAACATTATGTTTCTTGTTCAATGGTTGAGATTCTGAGCATCTGATTAAGGCCTCTGAAACAAGTCAATGGCATGTATTCAGTTACATCCATGGAAAAGAGAACTTCAACTTTAAATTAATGTATTAGCCCAGGAGAGTGTAATTCAGTCAACATTAGAACTTCAGACCAGTAAGCCTTGTAACCACCTAGGCTACTTTTTTTTTTAAACATGTCTTTTGTTTGAATGAATAGAGGCACTAAATATTTAGGTGTCTCAGTTCTGTTGTTACCTTCAGAAAGAGCTTAGTGAAAATTCCAAAGTCCCAAGGGAGTTCTAATGTGCTCTGAACCTACCTAAAATATACTGAATTCAATCAAATAAAAAAAAAAAAAAAAAGCGAGCACGTTTGGTATGGTTTCTTTCATTAACATTACAAGCTAGAGAAATACTGCTGCCTATATGAACACAGAGTGCTGCAAAATGTTGAAGACTGAAGTTCAGTTTTAGCACAATGACTACCCCTCAGTTCCAGCTGATGTAGCTTAGTATGTAATGGGTTTCGGTTCTGACCCTTTACTGACTCAAATGTATGGGTTTAGGTTGAGAACTTAAATGTACACTGCTAGAAAAGTGCCATAAATATTATTATTATATATCCCTGGGTTGCTACTTCTTTGCTATTCTAGTAAGCTTACTGCTTCTGACTATCACATCTTTAGGTATTAACTGTCCCAGGCATAAACCCAGCAGAGCTTTTAGTCCTTATTATTTGTCACACCATGGTGGAAAAGTCATTTGTTTTGACAAGAATTTCAGATAGATGGGAAATCATACTTATAGCTAACATTTCTGATGAGTAACTAGTGCAAGCTCACTATCAGACTGATAGAACACTGAATCAGTCAATTGCTTTTATAATATGGACAGGTAACATAAAGATTCTGAGTCACTCAGTCATAGGTAAATATATGCATTTTAGGAATGCCTAATTTGGTGTTCCTCATGTAACAATAGCATTGACAGTAATAGATCCATTTCAGAAGCACAGTCACAACCAAATGTATAAACAAAATTGTATGGATGTAGCTGAGCATAACATTTCAAGAAAATCTAGACAGTATCAAAGATCAAGACAGTATCAAAATCAAAATTGCTATTTGAGGGTTAAGCAGAACAGATAAATGTCAGATAAAGAAGTGATAGGCACCTTTGAAAGACCTGTGCTTAGGTATGAATTCTGATTACTTAGCATTTGGAAGAAGTTCCTGAACCTTCCTGATAGAGTGAATACAGCAAGAAATAAACTTATAAAGTGGGACGACATTACAAAGAATTACTAAAGAGATATGACAGTGTCAAGGAAATACACTGAGAAGTAGGAGGAGGAATGTACACACACACATATACACACTATATTATGTGCTTATTAATCCCTATCAAGTGATAAGGCTCAGTTTTCAAACACAGATTTCCAAATATAACTTCTTATGTGCATATTTAGGCATAAATTAACCATACGTGCTGGTCATAAATTGATCTAAAACATGCATTTGGATACCTAAAAACCAAACAAAGAAAAGAAAAGAAAAGAAAAAAGAAAGAAAAGAAAAGAAAAGAAAAGAAAAGAAAAGAAAAGAAAAGAAAAGAAAAGAAAAGAAAAGAAAAGAAAAGAAAAGAAGAAAAAGAAAAGAAAGATTGAAGGAACATTTTAAATTCAAATTTCAAAGCAAAAGCTTTTCATTTTATTTCTTCATGATCAAGAAGACAGGAAACAAAAAATACCATTTCTAAACAGCATCAATTGCATAATACTGCATTCAAAATTAGTCTCATTCTCATCTGAAAGTGGTTAAAAGATATTCATTTACAGTATATTTAATGCTATAAATGTTAATCTAACTATATATATTAATGCCCTTGAGGCAGAATTGTAAGAACCTAGAAAGCTGTGTAAGCAAGGGAATCATGCTCAATCCATCTGAAAAAAGTATTCAACACATCGTGGCTGAGTTACAATACCAATATCACTTGAAAGATCTTGAGGTGATGGAGAATTCATAACATCTTGTCACAGCCCTAAGGCATTAACAGCTTCATCTGAGACCTTCATCTCCACCCCCACCCCCCGCAGAAGGGCCTAGAACCTCATATCTTCTCAGCTGCAGGCAGGGCAATCAGTCCCTGCCCAGCAGCACTGTTAGAAGTGCTGGTCTGTAGCCCTGTCCCTGTCCCCTGGATATAGTCCTCAGCCCTTTGATTTGACTTGCATTCACTTGTCCCGGATCCTTTCTCCTTTTTTCCCAAGGTGAGGTCTTGCAAAGATTCTGGACCTGGCTCATGGCTTGTCATGTCAATGGACTCTGTTACTTGTATTCAGCTCTGCCCCTGTGTTCCATCCTTGTATGATTGTTCCTTGCCACCAATGGTGCAGCCTGCACAGGGTCAGCCTTGGCTCCTGAATTCACATCCCTTTGGGAGTAGCTAGTTCTCGCTGCTGCTTGGCATTCCACTGCTAAAATTGTTCACCTTATAACCTTATATTTAGTCTAAATTCCTGTTCATATTTTTGATAGCTTTTGCTGTGTGGTAGTTAGCCAAGCTATCTTTTTTTCTGTTATGAGTAACAACAGATCATGATCAAGTTACTGCTTAAACTTCTTTCAGATAAAATATTAGCAGGATTCCTGAATCTTGAATTAATTTTCTAGCAGTTTTCTGAAGCCTATTTATCATCCTGACATCCTTTAGAATAAACATACTGTAAAGAAATGAAATTTTATATTTACTTTTCTACTTATAAATTAACCCTTTTTTTTTTTTTCTTAATGTTTATAATTCCAGATTGTTTAGAGCCTGCGCAAGCTTTAAATGTAGGTCAAATAGACATAGGCATCTTTTAGAAACACAGGTTACTGCCATGGCACTCCTAATGAACATGAATGTCTCCTTTAGCAGTATGGGCTGTATATAGAGTGTGGTTCCCACATCTGGTTTACATAGGACTGCTTCACCCAGCAAATTTCACAAACACGGTATTGATCTCATAGATGAGACCTTCTCTGGTCAGGACCTTCTATTCTTTACGTAGCATTAATTTAATTCCCTCTCTTCTCCACTTGTAAAATATAATACATATTTAAGTAGCAAGATGCTCATAACAATGATAGACACAGTCTTTAAATTTAGTAGCCTAAAACAGAGAAAGAAGTAAAGGAATATATAGGGGATTGAGGAAAATGTGGTAGGGAGCAAGCATATGGCTGCTATTTCATACAGAAATACCAATAGCAAACAAGAAGGGGGGAAAGGATACAGAAAGGTCACAGTATCTCAAACACTGCATTGATAAACTGGCAAAAACATATTTCATACCAATACATTAGCTTGCTTATCAAATGAATTACCAGTCATACATCCTTAACAATACCACCGAGGTGGGGAGACAGCTCTGGAGATTGCCTAGTCCATTCCCATGCTCAGTGCAGATAAAATCAGCTAAGATAGGTTGCTCAGGTCTGTGTTGTTGAGTTTTGAATATCTCCAAGTATGTAGACTCCACAACTGCTCTAGGCAACCTACTCCAGTGTTTGTTTTTACTGTTTCCTTTAAGTAATAAAACGGAGGTAGATAAATAAAAATAGATTTTTTTTTCTCTCTATTTTTGTTGGAAATGCAATCCATGCTACAGTTTTTGTGGAACAACCTGACACAATATGTTAAGGAAGTTGCTAAGGACTGAATTTTGCTTATGGCTATAGGCATGTGAGCAGAACTGTTGGAGGACTTGCTACAAAAAACTCTGAAAACAATTATTTTCCAGTGACATTGTAAGGATGAAAAATACTGCTGTTCCTGCTACTACTACGGACACAAGGTCTTGGTGATACATTAACTGTTGCTAATACTTTTGAATCTGTACTACGCTAGCTGTATGATGCTAGAGGGCACAGACTTGTTAAAAACATCATACTTTGCATGAGGCACAAAACGGTAAACCTATGATTGTAAAAGTCTCAGATTTGTGCTGACATGAAGAGCATTTCAAAATACTTTTGCAAAATGTTCTAACTTCTTATATTCAAAATGTCAGTTTTCATGTCTTTCTTTGCTGGATTTCTGGAATCCCAGAGTGTTTAGATGACATCTTAGTTAAGTGAAATTCTAATCTTATTTAGGAGCATTAAGATTGCCTTACAAGTCTCTCTCTGGTATCAAGCCCTTTTTTATAACCCTGAATAAAGCGTATATGCTCAGTTCAAAGATAAGGAATCTCATAATTGACCTATGCAGGTGCTAAGGTTGTGCTGTGCTCTCATAGGAAGTGTTTTCTCTGCAGTACATCAATACAAGCATGCTCCTCATTCAATGTGAGACCCTTGCCCCTTATGTGGGTCCTTTATTTAATCAAATGTACATTACAAATCTTTTTTGTAGAAAATATTATCTCCCTCTAAACACATGAGGAACTGTGGAGAGTCACTACAGACCAAGGAGCTAAGGGACTTAGCAATGCCTAGCAGGTAGGATACTAAGCCTGCCAGAATTAGCACTTGAATTTTTGCAGTGGGGGTGGAGAGTGAGATGGACTAATTTGCCACACTGTAAGTCATCAGCTTAGGTGACAAATTTAAGAGGAGAGGAGGGGCGCATTAGGAACAACTATGCTGGAGTACTGTCTGCAGCTGAGACAGCACAGAAGTGGTGACAGGATAAAGAAAAAAGCTGATGAGAAATAAGAGTTTCACATTAAATTAATAAATGGAAAAGAAAAAAAATCAGAGGGCTTCACTTTTTTCATCTGTAAGTAGGACTTCTGCTATGTACAACTGTCCACATCATGACCATCATTACTGAAAAACAGGCAAGAGAAAGGAAAAAATGTACTGATAGCAAAAAGATACTGAAACAGCATGCCAACAAATCCATTGTCTAACATTGTGTGCTGTTGGGTGTTCTCATAGGCCCTGACCTTTCTGGTAATCACTGCATTATCAATTTAATATAAAAGAATTTGTGAAAATCATTCTATGAAATAAAGTTTCTAAAAAATTATTTAAATATGTCCAGTAAGGACAGAGCTCTTCTCTACTTGTAACTACTAATGGCAGGAATAGAAATTACTCTATTAATTTTAACTGGAGATATTGGTCAGTTCTACAATTCTGTAAAGTCAATAGAGTATCATTAAATTAAATAAGAATTGAACAAAAATTATGAGCTGTCAGCATGTTAGTTAAAAGCTTATGTATGAAATTATGTGGCATACATGCTGAAATTATTTGGCTTAGCTGCTTAGAAGCTGTCAGGCTGGGCCTCCTTGGTATATTTTTCCAAAACATAAGCCGTGCTTCAGCTGAAAGTTCATGTTGGTTGACATAAAGCTATTACTTGTTTCCCTGAAAAATTCTCCATAACCTGATAAAGATGAAGAAAATTTACCCCCTTCTTCCTAACATCCCTCTTTATGTTGTGTCAGTCCGTTTTCTTTACATTATCTAATCATTAATATAATTAAGTAAAACTCACAGTGATTTTTGGCTTGAAGCATCTTCTTGACTTTAGAGACTAAGAAAAGTGCGTTTGCTCAACCTTTTCTTCCTTCCCCCTTCTACCCCAAGCTATACTGTTCATATAAAAGCTATTACTTCCTCCTACAAACTCTGTCTCACTTTTATCCATAGAAACTTCATGGCTTTTACAAAAGCAGTATTTAAAATTATAGCAATGGTTATATGACTACCTTTTGCAGATCAGGTGAAAAAACACAGAGTATATTTGTCAGTGACCATTAGTACTACCCTGCTGATCAAATCATTACGCATTTTTGCCTATGTATTTTCTCCTAATGCATCTACAGTGTATGTCTTTAAAATAATAATTACAGAAATAATATTTTTAAAATTCTGAACTTTCTGTATGATTTCACTTTGTAATTATTTCCACGGAGAAAGAAAAACTTTCAACTGGGGAAAATTAATCACTAATCAGTATTGAATATGTATGTCAGAAATCCATTTTCCAATATATTCCTTATTTCTGGAGAAATAATGAAAGAATTCTTGATTTACTGCTGATGTTGTGGATGTTAGACATTCCCTGTAAATAATGAAATTATAAGTAAGAACTAATTAGATCTACTAATATGACTTCACCTTTTCTTCTTTTATTTTAAGGTGACTGTTACCATGAAAGAAAAAAAAGAACCAGTGTTAGCAGTGTAAATAAATAGAGCAATTTTTTTAAAGAGTCAGATAAATGAAATTAAAATGGCTGAAAATGCACCAAAATTCATGTATTGCAAAGGAGAAAATAAGTAAAAAAAATATATATATACAAAAATTTGTATCAGACTAATATTGTAGATTTGTCCATTAAACACAGTACAAAGGATATGATTTTAAATATAAAATGCAGTGTTACTTGGATAAGAGGAATATCATCCTTTAGAGCCCTCAGCACTAAGCAGACTACAGCAGAAGAAATTAATTGCTTCATTTAAGAGAAATAATGAGTGCTCGGCTAATACCATTCTGATAAATTGTATCGTAACATGCAATTTTTTGAGAATGAAGATTCACACAGAAAAGATATTTGTCCATGGAGAACGATTTTAAGTGTGAGATTAGAAAACAGATGTCTCATATATTTTAAGATTAAAAATAAATTCTTGATCTGGATCTTCATGTAGTTGTTCTAATCTCAATAACAGTTTTTATTGTGAAATTTCCTTTCACTCTCTCCTTAAACAAACACTTTTTTAGAGTGTAAAACTCATTAAAACACTAACTACCTCAATGAAAAATTAAACCAAGGTTGATATTCTGGAAAATCAAACAGACCCCTCCGAGGCCAATGTTATGAACCCTGATGTCACAATTTACATCTTGGGATTTGGCTTTGGTTTCAAGGGTCTTGACATTGCTGACATTCAGTGACATTCAGCACATCTGCACTGAGTTATAAAAGACACTGATCCATAATCAAACTTAAGAGCATATGCTGATAATTTACTGCCTTTTTACGTATTCATCCTTACACAGGCTTCAACAATAGAAGCAGCAGTATTGGTTTAATATGGCCATTGATATACATAATATTGTGCTGAATTCGTGTGGCAAGACTTCTGTAGTGGGGCAGGGCTACAGGGGTGTCTTCTGGAAGAAGACACTAAAAGCTTCCCCTGTGTCCGATAGAGCCAATATCAGCTCGCTTCAAGTTGGACCCATCACTGGCCAAGGCTGTGCCTATCAATGACGATGGTAGCACTTTTGGGATAACATAGTTAAGAAGAGAAAAAAGTTACTGCACAGGAGCAATTGCAGACAGAGAGAAAAGATTGAAAATATGTGACAGAAAAAGCTCTGCAGACACTCAGGTCAGTGCAGAAAGAGGGGCAGGAGGTGCTCCAGGTGCTGGAGCAGAGATTCCCCTGCAGCCCATGGTGCAGACCATGGTGAGGCAGACTGTGCCCCTGCAGCCCATGGAGGTCCATGGAGAGCAGATATCCACCTGAAGCCCCCGTAAGACACCACACTGGAGCAGGGGGATGCCTGAGGAAGGCTGTGCCCCTGTTGGAAGCCTGCAGTAAAGCAGGCTCTTGGCAGGACCTGTGGCCCTGTGGAGAGAGGAGTCAGCTGTAAAATACAGTAGTCATGCTTATTCCTACAGAACTTGAAAGGGACTTTGCATACATCAAAACTGTCAAAAAACAGTCAAAGATCATAGAATCATAGAATGATTTGGGTTGGAAAGGACCTTAAGATCATCAAATTCCAGCCCCCCTGCCATGGGCAGGGACACCTCCCACTAAACCATGTTACCCAAGGCTCTGTCCAACCCAGCCTTGAACACCGCCAGGAATGGAACATTCACAACTTCCCTGGGTAACCCATTCCAGTGTCCCACCACCCTTACAGTAAAGATCCTGTGGAAGAATGATGCCCAAGTTGCTAGCTGAAATTCCTCTTCACTATATTTATAAAATATTTTTCAACAGCTTTATTTTTTTTTTAATACAAGAAGAAATGAAATAATGTCTTGTATGGCCCACCTTTTTCTTAACAAAGAAATGAGAGAGGAACATTGAAAACCATATGAAAGGTATTCAAAATTAACTGAAAGTCCTTAAAAACAGTAATTAAAAGCAAAGCTTTATGAGGAGCTCTATAAAGTTACATCTGCACAGACATCTTGTACATAAAGTTACATGCATATTAAATTTTAGCCAGAAGAAATGAGGAATAGCCAAGATATCAAAACCCAAAGAAATAGTGTATAAAAGAAATTCAGAAAGAATTGCAACTATAAAGTCATTAATGCTATAGATGGAATAAATCAATAAAAATAATCTCTCTCTTATTTCTCAAGAGATATATGTTAATATCTTCATTGTTCACATCTGTTCATTTTTGTCTAATTACAAATTAAAAGTATGAGCTAAGTATTATCTTAAAATTTTTGTAAAGATTGAGTAGACTGACAAGTTTTATGTAGCAGCAATAGCATTTCAGAGATGCAGGGTAAGTGTTGTATTCAATAGCCAGATATCAAAACTACAGTCTACAGAATAGACCTAATTCATCTTCTTACATTGCTACTTCATTCCTTTCAGTGCAATGATTAATGCGTCACCTTTTTAACACAAGCGTCTAAATAGTGATACAGAGCTGTAAACAAGATACAATGAGAAAAACTGGAGATGTCCTCTACTGCATATTGATGTCTGTCTGTTAGCTAATACATAATAGAGGACAGTTTATTCCTAAATAAACTTTGCTAGGTTGAGCTTACAAATAATAATGCAGATATATGATGTGGGTATATATATACGTATATATAAAATACATGTCAACATATCTGTGTGTTGATGTATATATTGACTCAGCTCAAGAGACATGTCCATATCATCATATTCCTCTAATTTAACATTAATTTTATTAAGGATTCTGTTACTGTGTAATGTAAGTATGACTGTACAGATATAAGATCAAAGTAATTTGCATCTAGGAGAACATTGAATTGATATTTGGTAAAAAAGATTCATAATCTAGTCTGACTTGCTCAAGTCATGCGATGAGGCAACTGGTACTTTTCTTTCTTTTGTTTACCCATAAAATGTTTTCATCTATGGTTCATTACTTTTATTCTCACAAGCTAGGTTAAATTAATGAATTTAAATGCCATCTTTACAGACTTTGTTCTCATTTTTATGGTAGTCATTTGTTTATTTATGGAGATTCTCTGTTTTGGATAAGACATTGTGCTATCTCTCATCTCTCAAAAATCCCTTTTATTAATATCACATTCAGCATCCAGGATGATAGATTTAAATAATGAGAGATTTAAATGCCAAAAAAAATTTGTTTATATAGTAAGACTTATCTCAGTGACCATGCAAAAATACTTCACTAAAAATATAATGTAAAAACATACATGTCCTCATACAGTCTGTAAATGCTAGCAAATATTTGTACACATTCTGCCTAATAAATGGAGCACTATATTATATATTTTGATATATATTTTGCAGTAAACTGTCCAACAAAGTAATAGTAATCTATAGGGGAAAATCAATCAAACAAACAAACAAAAGTGTCTGGAATGCTTTCCACACGGTAGGTGCATTAAATTCTTAGCTTCTAAACCAGTGTTACTTCCAAAATCCTAGAAAATATGAAATTAAAACCAGGCACATCTGCAACTAACGATCATAGAATCACAGAAAGGTTAGGGCTGGAAGGAACCTTTAAAAGTCATCTAGTTCCAACTTCCCATTCCATGGGCAAGAACACCTTACTTTGGCCAGGTTGCTCAAAGCCGCATCCAGCCTGGCTTTGAACACTTCTAGGATGGGACACCCACAACTTCTCTGGGCAATTTGTTCCTTTGTTTCACCAACCTCATTATAAAAACTTTATTTTTTATATCTACTCTAAATCTACCCTTTTTTAGTTTAAAAACATTACCCCTTGTCCTAATGCAACAGGCCCTGCTAAAAAGTCTGTCCTAATCTTTCTTATAAGCCCCCTTTAGGCACTGGAAGTTGCTCTAAGGTCTCCCCACAGTCTTCTCTTCTCCATGTTGAGCAGCCTCATTGTCTCAGCCTGCCTTCATAGGAGAGATGCTCCAGCCCCCAGATTATTTTTGCAGCTTTCCTCTGGACCCACTCCAACAGGTCCACATCTCTCTTGTGTTGGGGGCCCAGACCTGGATTCAGAACTTCAGGTGGGGTCTTGCCACAGTGGAGTAAAGTGGGAGAGTCAACTCCTTCAGCCTGCGGGCCACGTTTCTGTACAGCCCAGGATATGGGTGGCTTCCTGGGCCGCAAGCGCACACTGCTGGTTCACGTCCAGCTTTTCACCCACTAGTACCCTCAAGTCCTTCTCTGCAGGGCTGCTCTCAATCCCTTTGTCACCCAATCTATATTGATACCGACATCACTGCTCTGCCTTTTTTCCTGTGTATTGTGTGATAGACCTATATGCCTATTCCCATTCTCTTCACTAAGAAATAATGGTTTATTGCACAGTTTACCCACAGTTCTTTAAGAGTTACCCTATATCTCATCTTTGATCTACCTGCTATTGTAAACCGAATCATGTAACCACACAGATTTTTGCAATGCATCCATTCCCTGAGATATTTTGTTGTGAAATCTATCATTTTGTATACGGCTGATGCAATATATTTGCAGCATGGAAACATAAATAAGAAGTTACACGAATATTCAGTATCCATGGCTTAGATGCAACTAGATGGTATTTACTCAGTTCCATCAGCTTGTGTTCATGATTTTTCAGGCAAACCCATCTTTGTATTTCCAAAGCTACTCGAAAACTGATTCAATGTCATTAATTCATGGAATTATTTAGGTGGGAAAAGACCTTGAAAATGAGGGTAGGTAGGGTGCAATTCCAGTAGTCTATTTCTCTTTCTCACACTCCTGTATGGTCCTCAGCCTACTTGTCTCCTCCTCCCAGAGCTCTGTCACTAAACAGAGAAATTCTTCTACCTCCCACAGGTGTGATTATTGTTGCTGTTGATACTAGCATGAGAACATTGCGTTCCCTGCAGCCTGGCACCTGGGTAGCAGCGTGTTCCCACCGGGGCTTTGTCTGTGGAGCTGTTGTGTCAGTCGTGGCGGGTGCAGATCTGCTTTCTGCAGGGTGGCCACTGCTGCTCTCTGGTGTCCTGCATGCCCTTACACTCAAACTGCCGTGCCATGCCCTTGTAGATATGTCACACCCTGTTTGCTCACCCTGCTGGCAGCGCTCCTGCTCACTCACACTCCCTAAGGGCTTCTTATACATACAAGTGGAAAGTGTCTCAGCTCTTCCAGTTCAGGAAACTCTCTGGGAGCCACACTAGAGTGCTCTGCTGCCAATCGTGCCACCATCAGAGCTACTCTTCACCTAGATATAAATTAAGAAAACAGGTAGAGAAAAGGAACAGAGAAGAAAAAAATAATTAAATGCATGCAAAAAAATAAAGAAATACTTTAGTATTATTTCTGTCATTTTAAATATAACTACCTCTTATGTGGTTCCAACACCTTCCATTACTGTATTTTAAAATATATTTGTCAACACGTATATGCTCCTTTGTCCTTTTGCAAGTGCCCAAATTAACAAGACTTCTATGACAAAACTTGTCTGTAAGCAAGGTGACACTATCATAGTCGAACAAGGCTGACTCTAATTTCTTTTGGACAAAAATCCCAGACATCATTTATTCTCAAAGGTGTATTTACCATTTTACATAAAATATTAAAATTTCATAGCATCTGGTGATATTACTATAACAGAACTTGACTGCATAATTTACATCAGTTAACTGCACTGAATTTCATCATATTTTTCACCTCTATTCTCATTAGACTTTCTTCTCTCATCTTTCATCGTAAAATTGTTGACTTGGGTTTTGTGGTATCTGAGAAAGGCATTCATCTTTATTTTCTTTCCTCCCACCCGTTTCTATCTCACCTTTATTTCTTTACCTTCCCATTTTTACCTCCCACTTTTCTGTTCACGTTGAGTGTATCATTTATCAATTGTAAAATAATAACAAATGTATTATTGTGTTAGTATAGAGATTTGTGTTCCTGACTTGCTGTTGCACAGGTTTATGTTCCTAGTTCTAGCACAGAATAATGTTTCTGAAGATTTATATAGCTTATGCATCACAAGAGAAGTCTGAATTAACTCTGGTGATGTCAAGCTCTATTACTGATATCCTTTCACACAGATTGTTCTTCATAGACATTATACATGTCTAATGATGTCTACACTGCCACGACTAATATGCTCAATCTCAATTGAAAGGGTACTTGACCTCAACTCTGCCCTAGTTATATTCTTACATTTTACTCATTTATATAGCACTTTTAATACTAAGCACCGAGAGATTGTCTGATTTTCAGAGGCTGTCCTTCCAGTACCAAGCTACATTACTTCCTACCTTGTCAATGGCTAGGATTTGCTTGATTAGTGATACTTTCTGAGCTATGATCTTTTTGCCTCCAATTCTTAAATATGTTATCATGAACCCTCTTCTAGGACAGTAGATATAAATTACTTTCATAAACATATATACAGAAATATATTAATACTTATGTATAAGCATAAATATTTGAAGTTATATGGTGAAATTCTGTTAACAAGTGGTTGCATATATGAGCAGGTTTGGAAATAGGCTGGGGTTTGATATAGAAACAAATAAGGGTACAAATACCATTGACTCTGAAAGACTGTTTACTTGTGTACTGTGTAACATTTTTTCCTGGGTAGTTAATCAGACTCAAGGCTACTTTGGACAGAGACTTCTTTTACTATCCATTTGTATATTGATTAGCATAATGGCACTTCCTTATGGTACTGTAGTCCCAGTAAATGCTAAAGACAACAACAGAGTCCTAAAAAATTTCCTCATTCTTTCAAAAACAATTACAAACACTATAACATTATGAAGTCGATTACTTCTTGAAAGAAGAAAGCACCACAATGTAAAATTTATTTCCCTCTTATTAGAAATAGTTTCACTCATCTGTTTTATAATCAAAAATAAAGACTATAGACCATAAAAATACAAGAAAAACAAACCTGTGTGATTGGACAGCAGGAGGTGTCTGAAAAATTGGCTGATTTACTCTGTAAGGATTCTGACAGAGCTTTAGCATAGTTTTGGAGTCATATCCTCAGAAGAGGGGCAAGGAGTTCAAACACAAGTATTTGTCAAGAAATGATATGTAGAATAGGCATGGTAACAGAGAGAGAGATAAAGAAGGAAAAGTTAAGTAAAACTATAGCAAGAGAAAAAGTGATGGAATTCATGAATCAAACCTGTACATCTTGTAAACAGTCACAGGAAAGAGGATAGGATTGAGGAAAGGATTGCAATATTCCCTTTGTAATATAACAGTATTTGCTCTTCTGAGATGAAATTCATGATCTTTCAGTAGATAATATAGAAAATGGAAAAATAGCTAGAAGAAAAAGGACTGGAAAAAGTAGTATCAAACAAGAAATAATTTGGAAGTTAGTATAAAAGCAAAGTTAAAATGATAAAGTATTAAAATCTAACAGTAGATTTTAATACTTTTCTTATATTCCTGAAATTATAACTGCATATATAAACAAGGGAAGAGAACTCAGGCATGGGGCCCAAGAAGAAACCACAACATGGTGCAACCAGGTCTCTGGCAGATCTTGAAAGACTGGCCTCCTAGATAAAACCACCAGGAAGGGGATCTGATGCTGTGTGGTTTAACACAGAATTTGAGGCTACTTTTGCAGCTATTTTTGCCTTTGCTTTCCATATTATTGACATTTATTTTTATCTATAGGAGAAATTTATTTGGCTATGGGACAGTAGCCCTTCCCATTTAGTTTACTTCTTAAATAAATTTGGATTAGGAAGACATTTCCAGTAAAAATAGTCTTTATTAATATAGTTCACTATAATGTTAATAGAACTAGGCCATATTTTAAGACATAACATTCATATTTTGTAGTGCAGTTGGAGAAATATAAACCATAAATTTGATGACTCCAGAACAATTAAAATTTCTGGGAAAAGAGATTGTTTCATACTTACATAATAATATTTTAATGAGTCATACCAAAAAAAAAAAAAAAAAAAAAAAAAAAAAAAAAAAAAAAAAAAAACTGTTATGAGAAAATGAAACAAAACTTGTATAAAGATTTTAACTTATTGTAAGAACTAGACAACAGTATGCCACATAAAAGGGAACAAGAGTACCTTGCAAAACTAACAAAAATGGACTTCTCTTTTGGAACTGAGCAGCCCAGTATTAATTTTTTTCTTAATTCACTTATGTAATTTTTCTTTAACAGTCGTTGATAACTCCAGATAAGATCTTCCCAGCTAATTACTTCTGACTATTTTCCATTAAGTCCTCAAGTAAAGTGTCTCTCAGTGATGCAGTATCCTCAACAAAGCATTTCTCTTTTCCTTGCCTGAAATCTACTGTAAAAAATAATAACAGAACTTTCCTTCCTTGAGCTACCAGGAAAATGTTCATGGTAACTGAAATCTTATTTTGACTAAAATAATAGTGCTTCTTACCATAACGTGTACATTAAACTTACAGTAGAAATTATATATAGGTCAATATTTTATCTTTACAGTTTTAAAGACGGGAAACAGAGAAACTTAAAACTGAGTCACAGTAATCAAAGAGATGTAAGAGTCAGACTTGCAATGAGGATTGAAATACAGTAAACTGCCGTTTTCCAAATAAAAATATTGTGTGTCATAATATATAAAATTTTATATACTCTGTTTATATGGAAAGTATAATGTGCATGTCATTATATGCATTGCTGACATACTACAAATTTAGTTTTATTTAAATATTCTCAAACACACAATTTACAGCATAGGCTAGTCCAAGTTCTATTATAATAGATACTCACCAAGATCTTTCTGTGTTCAGATATATTTAAATCCAGTGTAAGAAGAATTCCCTATCATCTTTTTTACAAATATTGTTCATTCATTTTGAAATAGAGTCCATTCTCTACAGTTATGTGTGAGGCTTTCTGAAATGTTTATTTGTACAGTATAGTACACTGACTAATCTTAACCCTAACCCTGTACATTAAAAAAATGAATTAATTGTGAAAGCAATCTGGATCTCCTGATTATTATACAACATTATGATCTTTCATTGGATCAAACTAAAATCTCTGAAAGGTTGAATTCACAGAATCTTGTAATAACCATGGCAGCTACTAACTTTTAGTCACCTCAAAACTTATTTTAATTCCTACTGTTCATGTTATTTTATGTCTAGGACTTGTAAAAAAAATAAATAAATAAAAAACAAAACCAAGAAGAAGATTAATAAAATCCAGAATGCCAAATGAGAAGCTATTGACATCAGTAGATACAGCTTCAATATTTTAATATATAAGAATGTAGTTACACATCTTATTCCTCAGCACTTCAATATTGCCCAAGCATGCCTATTTAATCTAGTCATTAGCCATTTCTTATGTTCATATTTCCTCTGTGGTACCTTTATGCTACGCCCACATGAGTGTGTGAACAGCTTCACAAAATGAACAGGGACAGGGAGTTGACTTGAAAAATAACATAGCAAAATACAATTTGCCTCCATGACATTTCTCCTGCTTTTTGGTTTATGCAATTTATAGTGAGTTCTATGCTACAAAGCCTCAGAGGTTCCAAAATACCGTACAGTAAGGGCATTAAAGAAGGTTTATGTGTAACATGAGCCCATAGTTCCTCAGACAAATAAAGGATTTGAGTTTTTATCCTCCATGTTCCAGCTAAATACTCCTTTCTTTCCTAGAATAAGTGATGACAGGTATGAATTCCTCACAAAAGCTTCTTTCAGATTTTTCCTCTATCTGTTTGCTTTCTTTTGTTTAATAAAAGCCTTACTCTTATAAGGAGGTTCTCTACCTCTGGAGAAAAGAGATTAGGCCAGCCCCAAAACAACCTTTTCCTATTGACATAAGAACAACAACAATAGCAGCAGCATTCTCAATTTATTTAGCTTTCCTGAAAGCAAACAGCTTTCCTTTCTTGTTTGTTTGAGTTTGGTAATTGCTGTGTATAATAGCTAGTCATATTGGAGCAATTTGATTGTCATAGTCTGGTCACCCAGAATTGCCTTCTGTGATAAATATAAAGATGTGCTGTACTTATTCCAGCAGTAATCTTTACTGTTTAACGATTCTGACTATTTTAGGGTATAAGAGGGATAAAGATTACTGCTGAAAATCTATATTCCTGTTAAGAGACCACAGTGAAAACTTAAACTAGTATTCAAATGTTTATTCTGCTTAAGTGGTTTGTGTATAAGGTAAACAAGCTTTGATCCCCACATTATTTTAAATAGTTTTATCTCAATAGCAAGATAAGCTAGTCCAATTAGCTATAAATAAACTATTTTGCCTCTAAGTGAATGAAAATAGCAACTAGGCAAAAAAAGTAAATAGGAAGAAAACCAGAAAGCTCAAACAGACCATAAATTCATTCCTCAAGGACATATTCCACCCCTGCTACATATCAGGTTAACCTGCAGTAGAAAAATACCCTTCTTCCTACTAGTATTATGCATACGATCAACCTGAAGATTCATGTATCCCGTGTTAAAGGTAGCTGGATTGGGTAGCCTGGGAGAGGCAAGGCTGCTATGGCTCCCAGAGTCCAGCCTGACACATGCTTCCAAATAGGATCACACATATATATAACACACGCATACTGCTATACACACAGCCTGCCACACCTAAGTACACCCTGCATGCACATGGCTAATACAGAGAAAACAGTGCCTTACCAGCAGTTACATTAAGACACAGCATTACAGCATTTGCACAAACATGAGCAGCACAAGATGCCTTGGTCTTGTTCCTCCACAGAAACAGGGTTTGGGAAAGTCTGCCAGTATTCACTATGGATCCCCATCATAGCTGGGACTTTTGGTCTTAATCAAAGAATTAGTATCTGCTCCATTTCATATCCATCCCCTGAGCCTTTCTTCTGATAGCCATTTCAAACTGGGGTCATTTATAGACATTTATGCTTCATTAGCATTTCCTTTTAACTAACATTTGAGAATTCCCTTCTCTACATGCACTTTACAGAGTAGCAAGGAATGGTCCCCAACATACATCCTCAAGCATATATATACCAATGCACATAGTCTGGGCAACAAACAGGAGGAACTGGAGCTCTGTTCCCAGCGTGAGTCATGATATAGGAATCACAGAAACTTGGTGAGAAAACTTACATGACTGAAAGACCACAACAGATGGCTACAAACTCTTTCAGAAAGATTGGAAAGGGACGAGGAGGAGGTGGAGTTGCACTGCATGTAAAAGAAATTTGAGTGTATGCAGGTGAGCTACAGAGACCACAAAAGTTCTATGGCATAAAAATTGTACGAATGTATATCTGGGTATGTGGATGTCCTGGGTTCAGCAGTAGCAGTCATTTTTTCTCCTTCTTAGTAGCTGGTGTAGCTCTGTGTTTTTTTGACTTTCG
>JANHGB010015278.1:0-12773 GCA_026283785.1 Coracopsis vasa | reverse complement strand
AGGCGTTCAGGAGCAGCACAAGTGTTTGCTCATCCCCTCTTTGACTTCTCTACCATTTGCTCATCCTCTCTTTGACTTCTCTACCCTTGCGCTGAGCTAGATGCATGCACTCTTCTAACTGGCATATGTAGATTTTAGGCAAGTACAAATTGAGGCTGAGGGTGATGGGGAGGGGAAGAAAGGCAACCCAAATTACCGTAAACTGACCTGCACCTCTTCAGTCGCATAATTTAACTGCACGCTGGTTTTTGTTTTAGCAGTCTTCGTCACGGATCGAGGCAAGTTTGTGTGCACAATTAGGCTTGCACGTTGGTAATCTCGCAGTGCCTTTGCCTCTCAGCTCCCAGTTGGGCATGGTTACCTTGAGAGCTGTGGGATCAGCACTGCTGGAGCATGCTCCGGTGGGGAGAGCGGGTGTGTGCTGGTTTTAATGCTATTTAATGAAGATGCTTCTCACTCTGCAATATACGGAGCATAATGGAAGAGCAGAGCGGTGATTGGTTATGGATACTGGAAAAGGAGAGATGCAAAGGTAAAAACGGCAATCCCTGAAATATTTCTATTCCATTAGTGAAATAAAATGCAGCTGTGCAGAAGGGTGCTCGATTCGCTGGGGTTAGGCAGCCTGTTTGGTGGTGTCTAAGACGATATAAAGAATGATTTCAAAAGTTGTATGTAACAAACTGCAGACAGGAGCTGATTTTGTGCTGTTGATAAATCTGAGTGTGTGTGGGTATGCTGAAGTCAAAGGAGAATATGCCATTTCTATTCTTTTTGGGTTTTTAACGTTGGTGTATCTTCCAATGGAGTAGCGCTAAGAAGCATCTTAATATTGAATTTGTTCTGGTACTAACTGGTTTCAATGATGAAGTATTTATGTTCTTATCAGTAGCCTCCTGAAGCGGGAGTTTGGAGTTTTTATTCCTCGCAGTTAAAAGTTATTTCAGTTGATATTAAAAATCCTTGTTGCATGTAATGCTCGCTGAGTGTGTGCAGCTCTAAACCTCTTGCAATATATGTGTAAAGGGAAATACCTCTAGATGAATACAGTGTACGCCGTTATGCACGATGCTTGAAGATACTTTTGGAAGTCTGCCTTGTTTAGTGCCGTGTATCTGCAGTCAGAAATACGTTTATGAGCTATTTGCAAGTAGCACGCGCTAAGAATTGTATAGAGAAACTTGCCTTGATTAAAGACATCTTGTATAAAACAGCTGTATTTTCTGTGTTGCCTGCAGTTTTACAGGGTGCAGGTCTAAGAAATGGCCGAGTGCCCGTCCTGCAAAGCCCTTTCTCAAGCAGTTATCTCTTTTTGCTCTATGCTAGTCCCTTTGACTGCCCCAGGGCTAAGCGTGCAAGTGAGGGTTGCTCAGGCGAATGCTGTGCTGCATCATACCCATGAAGGAAAAATTGCATTGGGATGGTAGAGGGAATGCAATGATGTTTTTAACACGGGTGCAATGGTAGGTCTCGGAGAGAGAACGGTGCAACAGTCAGTTGGAAACTTCATCCTGCTGGAGTAAAGCTGTGTGCCAAATCCTGGTGGTGTTGCTGTTCCCCCTGGGCTTTACTGGGGTTATTGGCATGATTACGGTAAACTGGACTTGGCCTGATAAATCTCTGCTGTTAAACTGAATTTCTTGGAGTACCCAAAAGAAACCCAGAAAGTTTTAGGATCTGCTGCACTCTCAGCATCTTCCCTGGTTATGAATTTAACAACTAACTTTAAACTTGGTTGAAATGGGGAGAAGCGCACTGATTCTAGGATGGCTTACTTACAGTCTGTGTTTCCTCTCGTAGGCATCGCTCTTGCTACCGTCAATGGGAGCGTTAAATTTGGAAGTGCATCCAGGGTTTGGTTCAATCCTTTTATCAGTGCTAAAGACAGATGCAGGGGCAAATCTTCAGCAGCTGTAAATTGATGTAGTTCCATTGGTTTTAAGAGCAGTGTAGATTTACACCAGCTGATGATACGCCCTTCTGCTTGTAACGTGCGGGATCTGTAACTTGCATTGAGTGGTATTATCGGTTCTGATGGTGTTAATTTCAGAGTAGGAAAAGGATTTTGGCAGACTGGCAAATCCTTCCTTATGGGTACTGCTCACAAATGAGTGGCTTGATCCAGTGAGTGCACCCAGCTCAATTTATTCACTCGGTTGTAAAGACAATTTGTAACTTCCATGATTATTTAAAGGAAATGCTATTGGTATTAAGGAATCTACTTTAAAAAATATAATTAAAGATTGGCTAGTTGAGAAGCAATGTAATTACTGTGCAATAAACTTGCAAAATCAGTTTGTCCCCTGCTCGTTTATTTATTAGATCTGAAGTCCTGTATTAATACGCTCAGCAGGTAGTAAGTCAAGCAAATGGGTCACTTTTTCTTCTAGAAGATTGAAACAGTCATCAAACAAGTAATACATGGTAAAGGCTCTGTGTGTTCTGGTGGAGAGCACTTGGTTCTGAAGACTTAAAAGTGCTGGGTATGACCATTTCGATGTCTGTTTGGTAACATGCATTTCTAGGGCGCGTTCTCTTTTGATGGCAAACTGCAACCCAGGTAAGTAGGATTTTCCCCATTTTAAGGCTGAGTAAATTGAGTTGCAGATACATTATGCAAACCATGTGAGGTCATGCATCTAGTTTTTGACAGCCATCAAATGAGATCTATTCCAGTCTCCAGCCTTACACGGGTCACCCCTGAGTAATTGTCGGGTTTGGCTTTGTTTTCTGATTTTCCCACTGCATACATGAAACGATGACTTTCGGAAACGTATAGATCTAAATAAATTATACGTGTTTGGTTTTAATGGTTACAAATGCTTCTTTTTTACCTAATTTAATGATAAGCCCTTCTTGCAAGGAGATGCCTTCAGAACAAGTGCAAGGAATGACTCATGTCTGGACTTGTTGGGTTTTTTTGCTTTATAATACATTAAACATGCCTGTAAATTCAGGTAGACATTGGTTACTGTTCACGGATGGGATGTGTTTGTCTTGGGCTCTGTTTAAGAAGGAGATTTAAACCCAAATCAGAACAGTGGCCAGCCTGGTTTGCGGGAGTGTATCCGTGTGCATGCACACACAGTTTGTTAGGAAAATAAACCAGACATTATACTATAAACCTACAATACTTCCTGCTTTAATGAAGACTCTTTGCTTTATAAATAACATCTATGGTGGGTTCTTGCCAAGTAAATCCTCATTTGCCAGTGAAGGTCCAAACCACTTAATTACAGGAGCTACGAGCTAAACTGCTCATCATTTTCTTAGATGTTTGAAGCTTCATGTTAGCTCATATGGTTGTTTTACAGTAGCTAAACATGATGATGCATTGCTGATGGCCCTGTGTAAGAATGCTCCCTCTATTAGAGGTCTTTTATGGTTTTCCTTAGCTTATCTTCATTTATAAGAATACATGATTAATCTATGTTAATACTTAAGGTGTAGCGTATGCAATCTAAGATTACAAACTGCATTAATTCCAGAGGAAGAGCATTGGAGCTTTGTGTCACCTTCAGGGAAAAACCCCTGAGCAAACACTTCCATCATGTCCTACCCCAATTGCCCTCTTCTACCTGTTAATAGCGTTACCAGTGTTTACTGCTGCTTCCCTTTTCACTGTTGTGGCTTCCAGGCAATCCATCATTAGTATGCTTATTTTGTGGTTCCTTGAAAAAGGAGTTATTGGTCTCCTTTCATTAAGATGTATCGGGTTTTATTCTCTGGTGAGGTTTTTAACCCATGTTAGATCGTTCTAGATTCCTAAATAAGTAATAAACTGGTATATGAAAACGTTACATAAGTTTTTTCCTCTACCCCATTACACCTAAATTCCCTGTTACTGAGAGGAAGAAGTGGTCTAAATATGAGGAGAAATACAGAGAAACAAGGACTAAACAAACCAACCTATTTTACAGCAGCGAGTACATAAAGGCTGTTTAGATGAGGTAATTGCTGTGATGAACATGGTGGAGAATGCTCAATCCTAGAGAGCCCACAGGTTTTCCTGCTAATGCTGAAGAAGCTATGCAGTGTGAGAGTGATAATGTCATACAGCATGACTTAGCTGAAATGCAGAAGGCGTAGTTAGGCAGTGACAGCTGGGAATTTGATGATTTGGATATCCAGTGACATTCTGAAGCGGGTTTAGAGTGTTTTCTAGTCTCTGGCAATATATGGAGGCAGTAACCACATAAGGCTGTTCTTGGGGCGGACATGTTCACGTAGCGTATGTTGAAGCATGTAAGGTGAGAAGTGCGGTTTTATGAGTGAAAGAAAATACTGCCCCAGAGAAACTGGGACACTTTTATGGTGATTTCTCCAAAGCAGATGTTTGCTCTTGAGCTTTTCAAGCCAAGAGTCACAGCTAACGAGAAGAATACCATGAGAAAGCCAAGTCCGGTGTAAAGTATTCTTGTAACTTAATGCTTTTTAGTGTATTTCTCATTTAGTCTTGAGCAATAACGTGATTTATTTATGAGCTGTTTATACAGTGCTTGTGTGAAAAGTACAGAAGCTCAGTAGCATCTTCCAACTGAGGAAACTGGCTCTTTCCTAAATTGGATGCCTTCAGGACTTTGAGTCAAAGGAAAACTTAAATGGTCAGCAGGATGGTATTAATAATAAGCAATTAAGCAGGACACCCTAAACATCCCCTTTCCCTTACTGTTGAATGCTCTGGCTTCTATTTAGTGGAGCTTTTGTCTTCTGTTTTTAATCTGTGCTAACACATAAAAATCAAGTACATACGAATCAACTCCTTTCAGCCTTCTGTTTCATCTCCGTTTTAAGAGCCACACAGCAGTGATTTTTACTGGGTTCATAAAATCATCAGAGCCAGTTTTATGCTCTAGGAATTGAATTCCGTCATCAAAAGCGTGCCTGAACAGCTAATAATTTTGTCATTAACCCTGTTGCAGCGGTTGTATTTTTATTGCCTGGTGAGTTGAAGTTTTCCTGTGCCTTCAATGCAGAAAGCATCTTGTAAACTTTGATTTGTCATTAAATATGAGAGTCAGCTTGTGGTGCTGTTCTTCGCAGGGAGCACGTGCATCTTTGGTGACTTGCAGGGCTTCTCATGGTGTGATAGTTTATTTACTGTGAAGAAAGTTATCGCAATGTATTCCTGAGTGAAGGGGGCTGGCGAGGCTTTTCAGTCGAGTGAAGCTAATGCAGTTAACTGCAGTGATTAGAAGCATGTTATAAATACAGTTAAATTCTTACAGTTAAATGCTCTGTGCTAAATAACATCGAATTCAATGGGAAGTTTTACTGGGAGGGCAAACTCCCCAGTAAACTCATGTTTTACTAGGGAATCTGCTCTCATGTGGAATAGCTATAGCACAATGTGCTTCTGGAGAATATGCCTGCTTTGTGCTTTTGGGGTGTTTGTGCCATGGAACTTAACTCAAAATGCTGTGCCTTCAGCAGCACGTAAGTAAATCCTAATAGCAGTGGTTCAAACTAAACTTTGAGGTTTTTCCATTTTCAAGTGACTGTTCTGTTTCTAAATACATTGCCACTGGCATAACATTTAAAATAGTTTGAATGAGCTTGCTTAATGTATTATAAAGTATTTGTCATGGAGTCAGAAATGTGTACGGTGCCATAAAAGCTTTAGGAGAAACACATCAAATAAATTGGTCCACTCTAAAGGCTCACTACGGATTTTAATGTAAGCCCAGGAAATGTCTGATAGCTTTATAATTTGTGTGTTTTATAAGCCATGAAATCTAACGTGAGGAGGTCTGGCTGTCATGCTTCTGGGGTTTATTCCTCTAAGAAAAAATCAGAGCTTTCTTCTACCAACAAAAAACCAGGAAAATTGTGAACATTTAGGTCTAAAAGGGAAGCATAACGAGTAAGTTAAGGCATCTTCAAATACCGTATTTCATTACATAGACCGCCATGAGGAAAATGATAATGAAACCATGTTTGATTTGGGTATGTTTTTTGGGGGAGCTTTAATTCACAGAAACAAGTCTATATGGAAAATGCATTGTATTTACCAGCTTTATGTACCTCTATGCTTTTCCACTACAGCGCTGCAATCTGTTCTGCATCTGAGCAGTGAAATGGAGTGGTCTCTAGTGACAGAACTGTGGCAAGCAGCGTAAGAATCCTGTTAGATGCTGAAGACAATTAATTATTAGTGATGGATAATGTAACTTTTGTTTAATCTGTGTCCTCATGAAAATGACAGCCTTTGGAAGAAGTCCTTGAATGACCTGCTGCTTGAAGTAGCCATCTCAAAACCAGAGGCTGAGATAAGGGAGTGTGGGGGGCGCATAATGGAGGATTAGCAGCAGTAGTACTGCTTGTAATGTGAACTCGGGTTATGGGGCATCACGAGTAGGAGGACAGCAAAGGGAAGTAAGGCTTTCAGGAGATATTCCCTAATGGTTAAGTAATTGGAGTTTTGGATCACCCAGAGAAAATTTATAGATGGTCTATAATGATGCTGAATCAAATGAGCATACAGATATAAACCTATAGACCCCCTTTCAGCATCATTTGTTTTCTGGTTAAAATAAGATCCTAATGTGTGCAAGTGTGATCCCTGTCTTGGCATAGAGGATTGGGACCAAGTAACAGCTCCTCTGCAATCGCTCTTGGTCTCCTCAAATCCGAGGTTACAGGAATTGCAAATGATCTACGTCTCCCAGTTCTGCTGTTGCAGAATTGCTCCTCTCTGCCACCTGCCTGGCAGAAGAGAAAGGAAGATGATGAAGTTGTTGCCAGGGTTTGAGGGCAGCCACACAGCAGCATCCATGAGGGTGGGTGGTGGTACTTGGTCTGGCTTAATGTCAGTGTGTGAAGCTGGTAGGTGAGTCCTGGGGAGGCATGTAAGATCCTGGACTGTGGTATGTAGACAGTTCCTCTATGAGAATAAATTGGTTTCTAGCTTTAATAGCTCTTGTCATGCCAGTAACCTCGTAAATCAGCCAGGTATTTACTGAAATAGCATGATGTGCCCTGTGACTGCACAAATTCACACCTCTCTGCGAAGGGCTTTGTGTTAGCGGGGAAGGATTTGTCCAGAAGAGCAGATTGAGAGACAATCTTGACACAGCATTTGGGCTGGCTGTGGTTGTGCTACTGGTAACCACACAGCCATAGTGGTGGGGCTGCGGCTCCCACAGACACCCCGTCCACCCCTCCTTTTGCTGGGATCATTTCCGCAATGCGGGAGGAAGATGCGGCAAGCACCCACCCCTTGCGAAGCCCACAGATGTCTTTGATGTGCTTGTTGCTGCTCAGGGGGGTTTTGGGGAAGGAGAACAGATAATGCAATTGGTGCTCACAGAGGCTGATGATGATTTTTCCTCCACAAATCATCTCTTAGAGAGCTGTATGTTCAAAGAATTGCTGCGAACTCTTTTCTATGTTACAGCTGTGTTCCATGTCCAGGCAATGACAGTCAAAATGTAGGTTCTTGTGGCACTTATTCCTGTTTGTGTCTATTTAATAGCATACACTTGAGTCGCGTCTTTATTACTGTTGTCACACATTTAAAGGCATCTGTAATGACCTGGCATCGGTGTGTGAGCAGGTCACAAGATAAGACAGTGAAATACTGGCTCTTCTTGATAAAGCATTTTATTGATTAAAAGGCACGATTTCAACATGTGGAAAATGAAATAATCTCTGTTTACTTCAGTACTCGGAGAGCAGCTGCAGTAATAGCTGAGCCTTTGACTTGCCTCAAGAATGACTGAGCCGTTCAGTTGTGTGGGATATTTAAGGTCCCTTCCATCCCGAACCAGTCTGTGATTCTGTATTATGGGCAAATTCTGTGGCATGGGAATGTGTTTGCTAGATTTGCATTGACTCGGGATCGTAGCAAAGGAGGCAGAGAAGTGGTCTGAGTACTTCTGATGCATAGCTAATGATCCCCTGGGAGGTATAATTTATTACCTGTGCCTGATACTTTGAATGGGACTGGCAGATGATGGTGTAATGTACCAGTGCTGCTCGGAACGGCAGCTGCATGTGCAAGTATTTCAATGTCCGTTCACTGCCAGTCAGATGATTTTAATAAGAGGAATTCAGAGGCTCCGTTTTTGACCTTATCTGGGAGCAAGTAACTCAAGGTGCTGTTGCTGTTAAGCATTGTAAAAGTGAAAAACAGAGAATTTCAAGTAGCCTTACAACCTATCAGAGAAAATAAAAGATATGGAGGGGAGCTGATACTGTATTATCCTGGCAACAGCAGTGTGTGAAGTAAAGCACATGGAAGTTAAGAGACTTACTGCATCCTTAGGTGTAACATACAAACAAGGGGTCTTCCTTAAAACCAGCCTGACATGAAGGCTGGAAGTGCAGGAAGTTAAATTAGACAATTGACTGCAGTCCCAATATAAACTCTTTCTTTGTTTTGTGCCTCTTTCCTGGCTCTTTGCATGCATGCATCAGTTGTCTGTGACCATTCTTCATACTGGACCTTTGCTTTATGGAAGTTGTGACCCTTGTGAGAATGTCCCTGTGTTAAATCGACCCTTCTGACTTTTTGGGCTTTCAACATTTGCTCGCATTTTGTAGCTGGTTTCAAACAGTTTCTTGCCCCTGTTTGAAATGGCTGAAAACTGATTTATTCATCATATAGCACTGCACTGTTAAAAATAACTGATTCTGTAGGTATTTGGGCAATCAGTTTATAGTAAAACATGGCCAGGTCCCAGATCTCTTGGACTTCGTTTTGGTATCCCCTAAGGAGGGAATGCCAGAACAGCTCTGATTGCATCTGTGAACCAAAAGGGTTTGTGGTGGAATCTAGAAGACCTTGTGCTTTTGAACTTCTTCGTGTATGCAGCTCATATCGGTCTCCCTATGCCCCTTTGGGGCCTCTGTTGAGATTCAGTAGCTCCATCGAATTGTGTTCAGTGTGCCTGGAAAATGTTGTGTCCTGAACTCTCCATCTATTTATGTAGATGCTTTTTTTTCTTGGATTAGTGGTATTTCGAATAAATTTCATATTTGTCAGTTGCTTAGAAAATACAGCGTGATGGAAACTGCACAAAATTAAACGCCTTTGGCGGTATGTTTGCTGTCAAAGGCTTTTTACACCTTGGCTCTCTGCCCTTTTGTATGGGCAGCTGTCTGTCATGTGAGCAGGAGATCCCAACAGCCAGCATAGCACCTCGTGCGTTACGCTGGATGCAGTTTCCTGTGCTGCTGGGTTGTACAATGAAAAGAGGGGAAAAATGGATGGAGTTCTTATGTGGAGAATTTCTGATTTCATGTCTGTGCGCTTGCTGAATAAGCTTGGCAACAGCACCAACAGCTGATGGTTATGTGTTCTTCTCATGACTGGGATTATAACGATTACATAGCCACAGATCTGGTCAGAAGTGGAGGAGAGTGATTGATGGTAACGATAGTTACTGATGAAGATACCTAGCTGTCTACCTTTGAGGACACGTACTACATACATAATCCATTTATGTGGAATACCTATATAGAAGTTCCTTGTATAGAGAGGAAAGTAAAGGAGCTGTTGGCTGCGATGCCTCATTGGAGCAGAAGACTGCTGTGTTTGAAGGAGCATGGTTTGCTGCCCTCCTCTGAAAGCTGAAATGTATTTTTTCCTGGAAATCTAATCCTTTTTCCTCCATCTATATTCTGTGTATGTGTTTTTGTGTGTGTTTGTTTTGTGTTGCTGAGACAGAGCAGGATAAGCGCCTGTATTCAGCTGCCAATTACGGGTTTAATTCCCTTATTTGTTTTTCAGTAATCTGATTGCCATTAGTGCCTAGTTCACTAATTGCCCGCTGTACTCTGTCAGTTTATGATGAAAGTAATATTCTGAGTATTCCAAAAGCTAATAAAGAAATGATGGCAGCAGCCTGAGCAGATGATGGATAGGAGTTATGAACTGATATATTTTGATGGGTTAATCTGCAGGCAGGTGGACAGTCAGTTATCTCCCACCAGCATTGAATTGCAGATGTCTGTCACCGGTTCAAGAACAAAATCCAGTGTTGTGTGGAGTCATTCCATGTTTTAGAGGATGTCATACTAACAAATCACTTATTCCACAAATAATGATGCTAATCTCCTCACTGATAACAGTGTTCTTGGGTTGTTTGCTAAAGAGAAGGGGGGCTTTCTGTTTTGGCTGTTTTGAAGCATGTGTGTGAATGTCTGCAGTAGCACAGACCTGGACCACAGTGAAGTGAGCTTGTTTATTCACATAGCCTACCTTTAAGTAGTCTTTGGAAAGCTCTTGCTTATTTTTTACTTAATTATCTAGTCTTAATGCTTGAAAACAAAGCCATGAAACTGTCAGCCCTTATAACTCTGTTGCTTTAACAAGGAAACACATGCAACTGGGTTCTGTTTCTGTAGGAGGAAGCTGGTATTGCTAGCAGATCCTTCCAAGATGCGCATTCACGTGTTTTGTGGTCTCTGAAGATACAACATTTGTCTTTCTGAGTAAAACTAAGTAGGGATAGTTCCCAAATGGCTGAATTACTGGCCTGCTGCTGAAGTCCTTTGCAATGCAGCGGGTAGGAGAACCACTGGACTGCATTTGGAAGAAGACAGGCAAAACACTTGTTTCCAGCTCCCTGCTGAATTCAGGCAGTTGGACAGGCGAACTCCTGTGGTGTGGTGAGGGAAGCTGCTATAATGGTAACCTTGCTTTGTGGTCTTAAGCCCACTAGATAGATTGCAGATGCAAAATGCAGTCTGGACAGTCCCCGCTCTTGTGCTCACCAGCGACAGCTTAATGGCAAGAAACATTATTGTTGAAAACTTACTTTTGCTGGCATTCCAATAAAGACAAGATGGGAAAACCAAACAAGAAACCCTAAGCTTTAAGATGAGGAGGATGACACTGGGCTAATCCTGTTACTGTGAATAAGAGTACGTAAACGGGCTCGCTAGTCTGCCGAGAGAGGATGTGTTCGCTGAGTCACTAGCAGAACAACGGGACCCCTGCCTTTTAAAGGATTTTGTGGTGAAACACCATGGCAGTTTTGTTGGGGGTTCTTGTCAGATTTTCAGTGCTTCCAAATGCCTCTCTTGAGCTTATTTGGGTAATTTTGGGTTATTCTGTACCAGTGAAGGCTCTTAAAAAAGATTTGTCTTAAAAAGGGGCCTTTCTGACAGTGGGAATAGCTTCAAATTGCAGTGCTACAGATGGTACCAATTGGGGAGCTGTATGCTGAACCAGCATCCTCACAAAAAACACAGCTTCCCCAAAAAAAGCCTTTTCCAAGAAGAAAAGATCAGTGGATGTGGTGTGAGTTAACATGGACCAGTTTCAGGAGTGGTCTGCTATGAGACAGTCACTTGGAGAAGGATAGTGAAGCAATAGAAATCCCTGTTGTTCAGATTTGTTTGTTTGTTTCTCTTCCTAACATTCTGAAGCACTGAATTTCCCTTCCTCACACTCAGCTTTAGGAAGCATGGATGTCCCTTGGGAAGGAGGCTGGGCACCCAGCCATCTCTCATCAGTGTGAAACTTCTTACCAAAGATTCATTTGGGGAGTGAATAGAGGAAGAAAACAAACCAGAAGGAAGTGTTTTTAAACAAAAAGTGCACTTTGGGCATCATTTTCACTCCCCAGTGAAGAGGAAGCTGTCCAGCCGCTAACTGGTGATCCCAAGTCCGACTGTACAATATGGTGATGGTTGTACTGTATGCTAGTACGAGGAGGATAACCCAGTGGTATAAATGAATGTTCCCAGCACGGCTTAGCAAAGCACCAGGAGTGAATTCTAACTCGGGTAATGAACACAGACTTGAAGTGAAATGGAGCTGATTGCCTTGTTGAGTTTCACTGATGCTCTGTCGTGTACTCTAATGGGTATACATCTGGTGTACTTGAGCCTCATGATACTCCAGAGCAATTCTCCTTCTGTCTAAATGAGATGTGAAAAACTGGTTTAGGAAGGGTAGGCACCGCTGATGAGGCCAGTAGAAGAAACATCAAGAATAGCTGTCCAATTATAATACTGCATTTGTTGGAAATAACTAAGATGCCATCACTTTGGTATTTAGATGCTGACATGATTACTTGTTTTTCTCCATGTTTATTCTCAGTGTTATGATGCAGGCTTGTACGCTGCTTATTTCTTAGTTCATTCATTTGTAATAATGAGCCATTATTATAAATTACTTGTGCTATTTCAGCCTAATAGATTCACAGCAAAACGGATATTGTAGACAGAATTTTGCATAAATAAACCCATTTCTCTCACTCTTTCACTTTCCAACCTACTTCCTTGTAGTAGTAGTAGTAGTTCCTTAAACTGTTTGGTCCAGAAGCTGAAGTGTGCTTCAGGAGGTCATGCAAAAGAAGCATGGAAGGAAGGCTTTTCTGGATTAGTATTACTACAGTTAAAAATGCTGAACTTCTGGGTTCCTTTTCACTTCTTAATGCTCTGTGTCTTCATGTATAGGAAAAAAACAGCTTTAAATATGCATACAGTTTGGTTAATGGCTCCTTTCCACGTGCATGTTTGCTGCCTGCGCAGAAGTGTTTGGGTTTAAAGAGGGTACTGGAGGATGGAAGACTGGAGAGTGATGGCCATGGACCTGGGGAGGGGGATGCTGGTTACCCTTTTAGGTCTTGTTTTGACCAATTTAGTTCCTCATTTAACCTCTATATTCCTCAGTGTCCTCATCTGGAAGGAAATACTCAGTCTTTGTACTTATATTCCCTGAATGTGTCTTTTCTCCTTAAACAGAAGTTCTTCCCTGTGAGGGTGCTGAGGCACTGGCACAGGGTGCCCAGAGAAGCTGTGGCTGCCCCATCCCTGGC
>JANHGB010015277.1:0-10595 GCA_026283785.1 Coracopsis vasa | reverse complement strand
ACTGGAATGGGTTGCCCAGGGAAGTTGTGAATGCTCCATCCCTGATGGTGTTCAAGGCCAGGCTGGACAGAGCCTTGGATGCCATGAGTTTAGTGTGAGCTGTCCCTACCCGCAGCAAGGGGGTTGGAACTGGATGATCTTAAGGTCCTTTCCAACCCTAACTATTCTATGTTTTTATGTTCACTTTCCATCCTCCTTAATTGCCTCAGTGTGTAAAGACCTTACTGGCTGAAAAAATGCAAGTGAGGCTCTATAGCACAGAAATCACCGCTTTGCAGTAAAATGGAGGCAAATTATTTACCCAAAGAGGCAATCCTTGGCAATCCTAACAAAGCAGGAAGCAGTTAAATTACTGCAAGAAAAATCAGTTTACCAC
This sequence comes from Coracopsis vasa, assembly GCA_026283785.1. Classification (NCBI taxonomy): domain Eukaryota; kingdom Metazoa; phylum Chordata; class Aves; order Psittaciformes; family Psittacidae; genus Coracopsis; species Coracopsis vasa. The sequence goes on along the minus strand of JANHGB010015277.1, from coordinate 10,219 downwards.
CTAGTGTTACAGTTCAGTGAACACTTCAAGCAGGCACCAGGGGGAGGAAGAAGCCTCCCTCCACAGACTGGCACAGCATGTGCGGGACTGAGCAGTGAACCAGATTGTGAGCAAACACTGCTGAAAAATATTGTTTCAGCTAGCTCGGTTCCTTCATGCAGTTCACTGCACAAAGACGTGTGCTGGCACCAGAAAAGGGCCATGTAGAGGTGATAACGTGTCCTTTAATGAGTGCCAGTTTAAAGAGGTGGCTGGATGCTGGCTGCAGTTAATCAATTCCATCAGACTGAGCCCAGTTCCACAGCCAGCCCCATGGTGTGCCCTGTATCCTGTGCCATGGAGTTCTGTTCACCCCTACTTCCCAAAGGTTTCAGGTCAGCACTTTCATTGATCTGCAGGAGTTGAACAGGCAGCGCTGTAAATAACGAGCAGTTAATCAACTAAGTGCCCTTTTTACTGAAATAAAAAACACAGAAATGACGTCAAGACGGGGGAAAGAAAAAAGCCAAACAGCAAACCAGTGAGTGCCTACAATCTAAGAGAGCGCTCCCTGGCACACACTCGAGGCTGAAGTGGCTCAGAGAACAGCCGTGCTGGCTGTTGAGTCAGACTCTCCAGCGCTCCTGCACTGACTCACTCCTCGCCAGCTGCCAGCACACCCTGCGCAGTCCATTCAGTACCAACAGCAGTTATTTGTTCAAGTGCATCCGATTCATCGTGAGCCATCAAGCTTTTGCAGTCCTCAGAGCTCTGTCTCTCACTGTCATTCCCTGCTGGCTAACCTGCTGCTGTTACCCCTGGGAAAGGAGTCAGAGAAGTCTCTGAGAGACTTGAGAGAAGGACCTCGAGTCCTTCCGAGTCTTCCCTTCTTCCCTCTGCTCCCAGCTCTGGGATCGAAACACAACATGTAGGACCAACGTAATGTGCAGCAATTGAGGCGACAAAGTCCTACAGGCTACCTCTGTGCAGAGGAAGCTTCAAGAAGCATGTCCCTGCTTCTCCTTGCTGCACTCTAGGGAGAAAGCTTGCAGTTTTCTTTTCCTTTCCCTAGACCTGGCCTGGGAATGCACCATGCAGCCTGGCTCTTGGAAATTATGCTTTCTCCAGAGGAAGATGGTAGTCTCCCCCAAAACCTAGAATAGGAAGGAACAGGGTGTTTGTTAAATACCCTCCAGAGACCTTCCAGTGCTGTGTTCCTTTCTTAGGCACTTGGTCTTCACAGAGCCCTAGAAAGGATTCACACCTTGCAGACTTTGTAAGACCTAAGTAAGGGACTTGCTCTTCCAGTTGTCCCTCCCACAGTATCTGTGCCTGGGGCACAGCGCTGTTATCTCCACCAGCTCTCAGAAACGACATAACATGCAAGAGCTGGCACACTTAGGATCTACTGAAAAGCTGTTCTAGGCATCCCATTACTTGACATCCCATGCCAGGAAGCAGGCCTGTTGCATGACCAAATGCAACCGGAGCACCTGGGACACAAGCTAGCACAAACCCTTGACAAACGCCTGCCCTGCAACAGAAACTGCCCCACCATGCGGCCTCACACCCCAGGAATCTTCCAACCTGAGACACCAGACTGATGCCCAGGAAACCTTTCTCTAATTCCCCTGCTCCCATGCGTTTCCTGTGTTGACCTTGGTTGTTTCACCCCTAGTCTCCAGTTCTGGCAGTAGAACTGGCTTAAGCTCCTTCCTTCCTCCCACCTCCATAGGCTTAAAGCAAGAAAGAAGCAAACAGTGGCATAGGGCAAGAACAAAGAACTACTTTGAAAGCTGGTCTCATTGTCATGAGGCTTAAGAAGGTACACCCTCATCTTCTTCAGCTGAGAAAGAGGGATATTACCACCTCCCTATGTTACAAGACATACCAGACAAAGGCTTAGGATAAACATGAAAGATTATGAGATGCTCTGAAGATGAACCCTGCCACATCTTGGATTTGGTAATGATAAACTCCTCCATACCCCTGCTCTACTTGGTGAAACAGGTCAAATAGGTCAAAAATAGTTTAAAAAAAAGCCTATGAAATTTGTCTGCAGTTTGAGTTAGGCTTCACTTGCCAGTGGGCAAGAGCACACCACTGAACAACTTTCCTATTGACCCAGCTTAATTTTAGAGTAGGCTCCCAGAAAGGGAAGCAAAGAACAAATAATCAGACAACAGGCCAACAGTTACCAAATGGCCATAATCAAAGAACAGCTTTTATTGGCCAAAATAACCAAGAAACCATTTTCTTCCAATAAACAAAACTATTCCCTAACTGAAACACTGGTAAATCTTTGCTGACAAAATAAGATGCTAACAAACCCACAAACTTTACTTTTCAGTTTCTTCCTCTGGAAATATTCCTCCTAAAGAAATTACATTTGTCTCCTTACCCCCTGCTGTGCCACCAGAAGAATGACAAAACTCTAAGTCATTTAGGCAAGAGAACAAACACATTGGGGGGTACCAGTGTGTCCTTTTAGACAAAGGAAAAGAGGCTGTCAGTGTTTGCAAACACTTTACATGCAAAGTGTCTGAAACTAGTAATTCCCTCTTTTCTAAGGATACAAACATTTTACTACATGAACTATAGTTCTGCTGTGTTTCTTTTCTCATCCCAGGACACAGGTACAGGTGTGGCCTATCTAGGCTGTTAAAACTCAGACTCTGCCTGCAGTTTATCTGTTAACACTTCTCTATTCAGAAATCATGGTAGTTAAAAATAAAAATGGGTTACACCGAGTTCTCAAGGCAAATGATCATACTAAAACTCAGCATTTGCTCATGTCAGTAAAACAAATACCAGCCAGGGAAAGCAGGTCCTTGCCCTCCCTGGTAACAGAGATCTTGGAGGAACGGAAAAACAGAGAGAGAGAAAATGTGCCCTGGGGAAACGCACACGTTCCAATGGAGAAATTCTTGGTAATATCTTCACTGATTTCTCACTTAAGGGGGACACATTAACAGAAGCCATTAAAAAAAATGTGGTTAACAGAGTTAGGTCAATCTGTTCAACTTAATGACAGAGGAGAAAATTGAACAAAAAGGCAAAAAACCCCAATCAGTGTCTTAAAAAAAAAAGCATATCTATTTACACACTGTGGTTTGTAAAGCGTGACACGTACCTGCACTGAGCTGCGTGCTCTGCACATGTCTTCTGAGCTGGGTGAGAAGGGGCAGCTGAAGCACACCACTGCTGCAGCAGTGAAACAACGCTATGGAACTAGGGAGAATGTATTTCAGCTCACAGGCGTTACTGACTGCTATTGCTGCTGTGCACAGAACAGCACCCTGTGTTTTGACAGAGGAACTCCACTGGAAACGGAGAGCCTCCTGCCCTAATCTAGATATAAGTTTACAAAACATTTTGAGGACTTAACATCTGTACTACACCTTTTGTAAGAAAATAGAGAGCAGCTTTTAGCTGCAGTTCTTCTAAACTACTGTAGGAAGACTTCGCTAGCATGCTTCCTAAATTGGCAACCATCTGAGGTAATCGATGATGCTGTTAAAATGAGCATCCTTCATTTCTCTCCACCTGCACCAGATGTTGCTTCCTTATTGAGTCCTCTGATTGACAAGTCGTAAACCACTTCCTCAATTTTCTTGACATCGTATTTCAGGCCATCGTAACGTTTCCTCAGGGAGTCATTCTTCAGGTTGAGGAGACGGAAGCCAGAATCCAGCTCGTTGATAAAAGTTGAGATGCGGAGAGGGCGAGAATAGTCACCAGCCGTGACACTGTTCACTGCCAGTCTAGACTATGAGAAGACAACATGCAGGGAGAACATCAGCAGAGGAACCCATCCAAATCACATCCCTAATCCCATCACTTACTTTACCAAATGAAGCAGTTTTGTTCCAGGCAGTCAGCTTATTTATCCTTAGATCTACCTGTCTGTTGACCATGATCCTGGATTTTCAACCAAGTGACTAGCTTAAATCTTAAAATATCAGTGAGGAACCACTCCTGCACACAGAGAGGTGGTTTGCTGAAAGTTCAGATCAAGGCTTTGTGTATCATAACTTCCAGGAACAACTTGGGAAGGTCAGAAAACACATTATTTTTCTAGGTCAGTTTCAATCCAAAGCTATGCATGAATATCTTCCTTACCAGCTCACTGGCGAGAGTTAATACACCAGAAAGATAGTCTTCAATGTCCAGGTGAAAGCCCCGCTCTCGATCAGCTTCAACTAAGATGAAAACCAGAGTGGTAATCAGGTGGTGCTGAACATGAGCAAACCCAGCTAGCTGAAACTGCATTTGTTCACTGAGCTCATTTAAAATATCAAGATTATGAAATACTATTACAAAAGAAAAGTCAGCCTTTCCCTGCCTGCGATGTAATTACTGCCTTTCCTCAGCATTTTGATTTAGCATATATGTTCTCAGCTGGACACGCAACAGGTTGTAACTGATCCAACAATACCTGAATTTACATCCATACACCAGAGAGGGGTCTGGCTCAGTTTTTAGAAATATATTCGGGTTTTTTTGGTTTTGTTTTGTTTTTTTTCAAATCCTTTGCTCTGGGAGCACACAATTCTCTTACAGCACAAGAATTTTATCTGCTTTCCACACTTTTAGACACCAAAAACAAAAAGTGAGAGAATCAAGCTTAATCTCTGCATTACTCTTTTGGTACATTTATGCAATTTGAATTAACAATCTGCATGGAAGATTTCTTGAGAAGAAATGAAGTTCTGCTGGTTCCCTATACCTTTGAAAGCTATGCTTAAAAACGTCACAAGGCTTTTCTCTTTGTTAGAATATTAACTTACTCCCAAGTATTTCTGCAACAGCTTCTCGGGTCACTAATGTTTCTGACTCCAAGTAGACTACAAATGCTGCCAGAAACACCAATCGCTGAAGAACAAACCTCCAGTGCTCATGAAATCTGTTGAAGAAAACACCAAATCAACATATTCATAAGTAACATCTATTACTGAAGAGTTAGGCAACAAGCATATATTATGTATATATTATGTTTTCCACCTTTACACATAGCACTTTGTGATATTTTTGGCCTATCTCAACAACACCAGCTTAAAGGCATCTCCTTGGTGCTCCAGAACTTCACCCCAGGACACCATGCTGGACACTGGCATTCATTCTTCCACCCCTCACACACCTACTCGTTTCATGGAGTTTTTCAGGTTGTCATGCCCACAAGACAACCATCTTCTCTCCCATCTTCCCTCAGCAGATCTGAGCTGACAAGACTCTTGTCCTTTGAAATGTTCTTGCTAGACACTGTCCCCGTCTGGCAGCAGCAAAACACAGAGGTGACAATTTCATTCTGTATCTGCAGTATCAAACAGCCATTTCATGGCAGATTTGGAGCCGTTTTCAGACATGCCCCAAACCTAGCAACTTAACTGAAACTAATGCAGCAACAAATGCTCTGCTTCCAGAAAATGGAAGCAACTCCAACAAAACATCAATTCCTAAACTTTTGGTTTTCTTTTCTAAAAAGTTTCCAGAATAAGAATTAAATACTGGATATTCTTTTAGTGAAACATTATAAATAGTGTTTGAGGAAAAGCTTTTTTTATCTGTGCTGATAAAAACTTCACAGTGCTCTACCACAACTTGCTTTTCAAACAGAAAGAAGCATTCAGAGCATAAACCTTTAAATCATTCTTCCAAAGTAACAATGCCAACTATGCCCAGGCAATTCCCATTTCCATGTCTGGCTGTGTGTGATCCTGCACACCTGTAATACTGATCAGCAGGAAACTTGGTCTTCAGAGAGTCCAGCTGTATTTTCACTGTACCAAAGTGTTCACGAGCCTTCTGACATTTCTTAGGTACTGAAAAAGAAATAGCACAACATGCAGTACTTGACAGAGAGTGGGTTCGTGTAAACAGAGAGTTTTCCCATGTTTGGCAGTACTGTTTACACTCCTTTGTTGCCCAAGAGAAGTCTACTGACATGTGGAATCAATCTAAGAAATTCTCATTGTCACACCATGAGTCACACAGGTAGAGGAGAAACACTCCTGAGTTCCACGCTGTCTAATCTGCTCTAGTCCTTAGTTTCAAACTTGAGCCAAGATGCCCCAGTGTTATTTAAGAATCATTGCTAATCATTACTGCTTCTATGAAACTTATGTCGTGGATGAAGAACCCATTCTGTAATGGGCACTGACAGAAGAAAACTCTGGAAAGGTCACAGACCAAAAGGCAATGGGGGATACAAACAGATGGAGGCAAGAATGGATGAACATAAGAGTCAGTGTGTTGTTTCTCTATGGAACAAAGGCACATGGTAATGCACTGAGCAGGGTGGCAAACGAGCAATGCTGGAGAAGAGATGACAAGCAGAGATGGAGAAAGGCTGGAAAAGACATTGAGTGCGAGACCTCATCTGAAGTAGCAGAGGAGCAGTTTTGTTTGAGGGTCTGTAAATATGCAAGAGCTGAGATCATGGCAGAAGTTATCTGGGGGGCAAGGGAGGGAGTCACAAGAGCAGCGACATGGTTAAAGCCCCATGCTATGAGTCCATCCACCCATATGGAGTGGCAGGGATGCAGACTGCGATGTAGAAAGACCGATGCAGAAAGACGGACATGCCAGAGATCAGGCATGAGCTGATAATGGGACATTTTTAGTTCTAACTGTGTGGATGGAGTGAGAGAAAGGGGTAGCCAGATGGGCGGTGCAGGTTTTATAAACAGAGAAACAGGATGTTCTGGAGAGCGCTCTCATGCAGTGATTTAGAAGAAAAAGCAACCACCAGACCACAAGCAATAGGACAGCACTACACACAGCAGCTGGCAGGAGAAAGCACACGCACACACTGGGCAGTGCTGCCAAACAACCTGTACAGTCAAAGGAAAAGCAACTTTTCTTTCTCAATTTCAAAACCTTGGAATATTTTTTTCTTATGAATAAGACTTGGGTTAGATGAGGTGCAACATCCCTTCAGGAAACTGCTTTTCCTACTTTCAAAGTGATGTGTTTGAAGAAACTGGATTTCAGCCTGACCAATGGATGTTATACCTCCGCAGAGAAATGGTCCCTTGTTTATGTGCCACCCACTGCCACCTCGCGTTTATTGACAATATTTACAGCCACACTGCACCTGCAGCACCAGGGCCCCACTATCTCTTAACTGTGCCCTTCTCAGAAATCCTGGTCACAGCCCAAGGCAGGTATGTCACCCTGGCAGGCTCTCCTGCATTTGACGTACAGAAAATAGGATTAAATAAGATGCATAGAAGCTAAATCAGAAAGCTCTGATGGATGATATCTATCAAACAAGCCCTACTAGAGTCACTTAAGTATACTTAAAAAGTTTCTTTCAATTAATAAACCACAATTTCTGTCTGCCTCAGCTGTGTCAACCATCACCTAGCATTTGGGGACAAAGCTCTGCCAAAGGAACCTGTGACAAAAATAAGCAATCTTTACAGGAAAGTTTCAGACAAGTGCTCAATGATACACACATAGCCTCCCAACTTCAAGCTATCCTCATGCCTCCTTGGATATCATCACTGATGTCTGGCTAAACTTGACATAATGTATTTCAAGAGCAAAGACATACTAAGCTGACTTTCAGCCTCTGAAGACCCTATCTGTCACTCAGATCCATGTCAGCTAACAGCAGGCTGCAGCACACCCTGCCCTGAACAGCTCTCCCTGCAGTTCTAGAACTCCATTTTGGACAGGGAACAGAGGAAGCTGAAGGAGATCCTCTAACCCTGTTCCAGAGGAGGATGGCCTGAGGCTCTGCTGGTTTTCCTTCCCTTCCCCACAGCTAAATAAAGGCTACAACTGCAAGTGTGTATCCCACAGCAAAGCACAGTCTTACACTCAGTGCAGAGACCACAGTCAAGCCAGCATCACCAAACAGCTGTTGTCTGCAGGTAGGCGGCTGCCCTGCAGTAAAAGAGGTTAGATGAAAACTCAATGAAAACAGATGTAACTAAGAGGTATTTTAAGTTCCTGGAGAACAGAGGAAAGGCACTGGGTGGGCGAGACAATGTTTCAAATACCAACTAACCCATATTTCTATTAACCGAGCTCACTCCATCCCCTACCCTTCTCTTTGGCAGGAGGGACTGCTCAGCCTGGTGCAAATCCCTTCCCTGTTTTCAGTAGTTCTCTGTCGCCTCCTTGAGTTTTCATCACTCTGTTTCAACTGATGATGGAACAGGAATTATAAAGGATCAACCAGCAGGCTGGGGGAGAAAGCTGTCTCCCAGGTGACAGGGTACAACAAGCTCTACAGCCTCTCTTGGCAGCAGCACCAGCTTCAACCAGCCACAGCAACACAGCTGCAGCCACCCAGCATCATTCGCTACTCTGTCACCCAGGAACTTGTAGTAGTTAATAGTATTGTTGCTATTTTATTAGTTTCCAGTGTACTTATTATTTAATATTTTAATAGTTCAATATAGATTATTAATAGGATTCATAGTTTTTCTTATATCTTGGAATAAATAAATATAAACCGGAAAAGTCTTGATACTACAAAGTCTAGCAAGAACTCTTTTGCAATGAATAATCCTCTCTTTCGTAGCTACAAGTCATTGTTTATCCCTTTGTAATCTACTAAGGAAGTATCATTTCAGCTTCTTAGTCAAATTTTGGTACTGACTCGATGAGATGCTGTAAAAAAGCCACACAGACATTTAAGTACGCTACGCTGCAGAACTACAACCATGACCAAATAAAACTGCAATCTAAATACGTGACATCTGACAAGTGCTACTTATCCCCCAAACAATCCTTCTGCTAACTGACATTGTATTATTTTGCTGTTAACCTTTCTTGATTTGCCTTATTGTTCTTCTAAGTGATGAGAAACAGACAGGTCTATTATCATGAGTTAACGCCTGACCTACTAAGCATGTATTTCTTATCTTTGGTATTACAAGAATTATAAGATTAGGGTTTTTTCTGGTGTTCACCTTTAACTCTTCTAAATCTGTTCTCAGACTCTGCAAGTTCCAGGACCAGCTCTCTCCCATCAAAAAAAAAAAAATCAATGGAAAATACACTGAGCAAGACACAGGTCTCTACTATTCAGTGCTGGAAAGCAATCCCTGAAGTTGATACCCATACAAAACAACATCCACAGGTCTTCCACCTTAGAAAACTGAGCTTATGCTTGTGTAAATTAACCAATGAGCAGTTGTAATCTTTAGCACAGCCTGATTCCCTAAGCAGGTGGGAGCTGCACTTGCCAGCAGAGGTCAAACCTCAGGAGTTGCACATTGCTAAGCACATACCCTCTCAGGGGCCAGAGAAATCCCGGGCCACCAGCAGGTCATCAGGCTGGTAACAACCATTCAGCTCTGCAGGTGAATAAAGCAGCACCTGGTGAGGTTTATTCTTCTATTCACCTTCAGAGGGTGCCTTGACAGATTTCTGCTCTTCCTAAATCTCTCGCAAGAGTTTCCAGGAAAGTCAGGATGGTTCTGTCTTCTCAGGAGATATTCACTGACTTGAAAAAATAGCTTTTAAGTCATATATTTAAGGAAAAAAACCTGTTCCAGTAGTATTGACAGTGAGTTGAAAAGTGGGCATGGAGGAAGCAGAAAGAGCACATCTGACACCTAGGTCTGTAGTGCTGTTCTCATGCCCTGCAGGAAATGGGTTGGCCCAGAAACATTATGTCAAAAATCTTACACAAGTTTGGACTGAAAGCAAGGAACCAGGCTCCCTACAACCCAAACCTTGAAACCAGCAGAACAATTCCCTGATGTATGGCAAACGTACCTCAAGGACAACTCCTGCTTTATTGCTGGTCTTTGCAAATTCCCCTTAGATTTTGCAGCACTGGGCAGATTTTTGCACACACGCAGAATCAGTCTCATACAAACGAGACTAGAGACCCCCCTTCCCTCACCATTCTGAGCACTCCCAGAGCATTTGGGATCACAGCTTATTGGGGGATAGGGTGAAGAGGTGAGGAACGGGATACAAAGGCCATCAGCTGACGGTAAAATTACGAGAACATAAAAATTCACGTGCACATCGCTTCAAGGCAATCCTACATAGGAGCCAATGCAACGGCCCAGAAAGCGAACACCTCTCAGAAAAGCACGCTCTCCTGCACTGAGAGAGCGACGGAGCTGACAAGGGAGGGGAGAACGGGAAAAAGCGGTGCTCCCTGGGGATGCAACGGCAGCTTTTCTACTAGCATGGCTCGAGAACTCCCAGCTGCACGCTCTCCCCCCTGGCAGCCCCCGGGAAGCCCCGCGAGCGACCACACGAAGCC
>JANHGB010015274.1:0-11620 GCA_026283785.1 Coracopsis vasa | reverse complement strand
GAACACTGCCAGGGATGGGGCAGCCACAGCTTCTCTGGGTACCCTGTGCCAGTGCCTCAGCACCCTCACAGGGAAGAATCCTTAAATCTACGTCAGGATGTTTCTCTGGGTCAGGTTGCTTTTCGCATTACGAGACAGGGAGCCTGAGGATGTTACTCTGTTTATGCTGACAACAAACTTCCATTGATTTTTGTTGGTGCCCAGTTAGATCCTCACTGTGGAAATCACCCATGTGCAGAACTGCTTTGATTTAATCCAAGAGAAGAATTGCTGCAGAGGCACTTATGTCCTGACCCCTCTTCCCAGGGTAGGAGTCTCACCCCCTACCAGAACATTTATTCTTAGAAAAACATATTGAGTATCTGTTTGTTAATATGCTGCAGGTCTGAATTTGGAGACAAAAGGACATCTGTGTACTCGTGAGCTTTTAGCTGCTATGGATCTGACTGTGGAAGCAGCATCACTGCACGGCTCAGCCTCACTGTGCTCAGGTGCACTTGGGCAGGCAGTTAGGATTGGTGCATGATCCAGTGGTTGTCTGAGCAGGGGCTTCTCCCCTCTGTGAAAATGCACATTCCTTAAACCCACTTGGCTGAAGGGGACCTGGAGATGGCTTTGTTATAAAGTAATATTGATCTTTACTAATCACGTGTGGCTACATCATCTTTCTCAGCAGAGCGCATTGGCCTGCGCTGCTGGCGTGTATTACTTGCAGACCTGAGAGCCTGACAGATGAGGGAAGGTTACTGCTGTTTCTCACTGACAAGATCAAGTGGGGTTTTTTGATTCTATTTCTTTGGGGGAGGCAGGATAATTGTAAAGACAGAGCAAGCAGCCTGTGTCTATTAGTATTCACTGCTGTGGTAAAAACTGGGCTGCCAAATTCAAGTGAGGGACAGAATTGCCTTGGAAATTAATACAGAATTGGGTGTTGGGTGTCAGGGCTGTCTAGTTTCCTGTCATACTTTTTCCATTATTCATATGGTGTTTCATGTTTAGTTAGTGCTTGGCAGGCAGGCAATGTTATATATTAGTGTTCTGTATAATCTGTAGTCACAACAGCCGTTAATGTGATGGACCAATATCTGTGTTTCAGTGTTCAGTTTAGTTTAAGAATAAATGCATACCTCCTGGTTTTACTGCTGTGGTTTTATACCCGGGATCCCTTATTGGTACTTCAGGTCCTCTGCTAATCTGGTTTCATTTCCCTTCCTTTTGACATAAGGAGAACCACTGTCTTGTTTACAAGGTGATGACTTCCCATCGTGATGTGTGCGTTGCTGTTATCTACTCCTCCAATGGAGAATATTCCAAACTCCTTGTGCCCCTTCAGGCTTTGCTGACGTGACAGAAATGAGATTTATTCAGTCCATTACTACCAGTAGTAGCCAGGTCAAATAGTATTAGACTTGTCATGAGGAAAAGCATCTGCAGTTTGTGAATACTTTACCCTGAGTGGGGGAGAGGAGGTGTGTGCGGGTATGATCCTGTGTAATTTTCAGTACTACTTACTAGTAGTACTTACTTTGTTTCTTCTTCCTGCTTTCTTTTAGTATGGTATTTAAGTGATTAGAAGTCAGGTTTTAGCATGTTCACTTTTTGTTATGGTTAATAGGGGATGTAACCTGGATGCACTAAAGAACAAGATAGTAAATGGAATATAGCTGCTTTTATGCCTTGTAATACACTACGGCCAAATCCAATATGGGATTTAATTATCCTGTAATTCCTTTTAAGGAAAAATAAGCATTTTGGAAAGGAAAAGCTGTCTACAGGTATAGGAAAGAATGAAACCAAGATTTCTGTCCTTTTCAAGCACTTTGGAGCATGAGTTGAGACTGAAAGAGAGGTGTGTGTGCATACAGGATGTAGAGCCTGACAGGAAAGGATAAGGAGAAAAGGAGAGAGAATGGGAACTTCTTAAGGTGACTTGGCTGATCAAGGCAACCCACTAGGTAATCCTGTGGTAATTTGCACAAGGTTAACTAACCAGGCTAAAATACACTGGGGGAACTGAACTTCCACCTTCATTTCAAAGTCCCAAGTAGGCTTTAAGCACAAAACTTCATTTTTAGTCTACTACAGTATGAAAAATCAAGTGAATTCTTTTAATCACAGGGATGAATACACAGAAATTCTGTTCTTAGGCATTAATCAAAAGTTACTATTGCTAGCAGAAAGTGAGCTTGACAGACAGGGATAGGTCTCTAGCTTATTCTGTCTGTCATCCATCATTTCACCGGGACCTTCACACCCAGAGCAATGTCAGTGTAACCATTACAATGTAAATGTGGCTATACAAATTCCCAGGACCCTGATTATCAAACTCATTAGAGCTGTCCAGCCACTGTGTAAACGATCCTCTTTGATCTTCAGATACTCTTAGATAGCTGCATAAATTTTTCTCCTTAGAAGCAGTGCAGAAATCCCCCCTGGTCCCCAGAATGTGGCAGGAGTTTATGTGCTGTATGCTTCCTGCTGTCTTCCCCAAATTAAGGGGTTTTCTCCTTACCAAAACCAAAAGAAAAATCAATGGAGGAGCACACAACAGACAAACCACTGGCAATAAAGCAGAATACACACATTTTGGAGAGAGAAAACTGTCAATAAGAAAATTGATTTTTGTTTCACATTTGCAACAACCACAACAAATCACAAAATGATGAGGAGCCCCTCAGTTATCTTTTTTCTCCTTTATTTCTCATGACATCTTTTGGCTCTGTCTCTCGCACTGATTGTGTGAAACATGTCAAAGGAGCACTGAAACTGGCAGGTATCAAGTATGATGCATTATTTCCACCCTCTACGCTGCTAGAAACAAGGTTTTCTAAGTCGTGGAGCTAGTCAGTATAATTCAGCTTTTCCCTCCTATCTTTTTCTGATCCAGTGTTAACTCCGGGTTTGTGATGTTGCAGCTGTGGGTGGTGAATCCCACTGATAGGAAACCTTGGGAGTGAATACTGTATGAGGTGTCATTACACAGACAGGAGAACTCCTGGAGATGGGCGGTGAAGAGATGCCCCAAGAGCTCACTGAGCTTTTTGGTGTGTGTATGTCATGAGCAGGAATCTTTTTCCAAAGGGGAACTCAAGCAGTCTGGTTTATTCACGTTTAATGGAATATTGCTGGTTAGCATTAATCCCAAGTTGATTAAAGGCAATGAAAAAGGTGCTTTTCTTCTACTGGAAAAATCCCTTTCCCTGTAAAATTTTGGAACTGTTTCTTCAGAGCCTTCTTAATTATAGAAAAAAACCCTTTGGTTTTGTGTTTTGAGTTTTTGATTTCCCTTAAATCCCATCGAACCCATGCCCCTAGGACAGAACACACTGTGATGCACAGAGAGCTCTCGCAGAACAGTTCCTGTCCTAACACTAGTTCCCCTGATCAATAAGGACAATAAAAACAAGAAACAGAGAGTTAATATCCTCCATTGCCTTTTATTTTTTTTCCAATTGCAGCGAGCCTGGATACTTGGAACATAAATACCTGCTCTTTGGTTTTAGGAGACACTTTAAGCCTGGGTAGCAAATCATCGCACGTGCCCAAAAGCTGTGACAGTGGCGGGAAGTTCCCTCTCCAAAGCAGCTTGGAGACTTTGATGTGGAGCAGTGAGGAAACAAAGCTCAGGGTAATGCCAGCTTCTAACATGGTGATGTACTGCCCTGCATCCACTCTCTTCCAGGAGAAATCATCCTTTTTCAGTGCTGTTTTTATCCAAAAAGTGAAAAGTACTTGCTCAGAGCTATTTCCTCCTTGTACCCCTGTTGTGTTCTTCCTGTACTTTTAGTTATGCAGAAAGGCTTCCTTATATTCAGTGCACACGCAGAGGGCAGATTAGATCCCTGCGCAAAGTACCACCCCAAAAAGTCCTACACAAAAAGTTGTAAAGTTAAATGCACTTGACATAGAGAATTATTCATGTCTGTGGCTACATCTGCATATTTTAAGAGTTTATAAACACCTCCCATATGGAGCTGAGCTGAGAACATTGGGACTGTTCAGCCTGGAGAAGACAAGCTGCGTGGAGACCTCAGAGCAGCTTCCAGTGTCAGAAGGGGGCTACAAGGATGCTGGAGAGGGACTCTTCATCAGGACTGTAGCGAGAGGACAAAGGGTGGTGGGTTCAAACATATCTCAGGACAGATCTTTACACGCCACTGAATCTGTGCTCGCTCTGCTTCAGCTGCAGTTTTCTATGGATGCTCTCCACAGGATCTGTGCTCAAACTCAGATGCACTTCCCATTAGCCATGGCAAACTAACAGGACTTTCAGGAAGCCATGAGCTCTAAAATCCAGCTAATTGCCAGGAGCGCTGGATGCCTTTGATCCCTTAAGAGCTCCTTCCCCTCCACCTCCTTCCCTCTACATCCCGTTTTCTATATAGGCTATAATGGATTATCAGAGACATATGCTGGAGCCATGGTCGAGCAGTCATGCACATAAAATGGATTACAGCAACACAGAACCTACAAGAGGTGTGAGCAGAGGTCAGGGGTACTCAGACAAGAATAGAAAGGCTTTCCCAAGGGGTAGCTTCCCTGAAAAGGGCATTGCTTCATTACTAATGTGCTTACTAAAGACACTAACACAAAAATAAGTAAGAATCATGTGGGAATAAGAAACTTTAAGGGAGGTTTTCTATTCTGTGAGACCATACTAGCTCATTTCCCCAGCCTCAAGAGCAGTTCTGACCTGCATGAGCTCACCAAAATGTGTTTACACTGTTCCTGAGACAAGGCCACAGCTTGTTTTACAGGGGGAGAAAGGTATGCAAAAAGCAGCTGAATGTTCTGAGCAGCTTTAATGTAGGCAGTTTTACACAGAATTAGGTATCTCATTAGTGGAGAAAGTGGCATACACACTCAAATAAAGGAACAGACCATGACTTTGAATTAAATCCTGATTAACAGGGAGCATGGATTCCAGCTAACACAGTTTACTGGGGAAGCTGCCAACCATGGACCCTGTCAGGGTCCACAACCCTCCTGCTCACCAATGACTATGGAGGAAACCCCAGCTCTCTCCAAATTCTGCTTTGTTCACAGAAAGCAAAGTTTAATCCTGGCTCGTTGGCATTTAAAAATTGCTTCTTCCTCACATTAGCCAGCCCACACACTGTTGTACTCTCAATAAATGCCTTGGCTTGCTCAAGGATCAACGAGGGACATGTTTTAATGTGAGGCACTGGCACAAGTTGCCCAGAGAAGCTGTGTCTGCCCCATCATTTTAGTACCTGGTTATCCTTTCCCTACTGGAAGATAAGTGAGATTTTAAGCAGAAGAATGCAGTGAACAGGGAGAGTGAATAACATAGTGCATCAGAATAGTACAGCAAAACTACTACTGCAGTTGGCAAAATGCAGGATACATCCAACTATTTGCTATTTTCCTTTATGAGCTTCCCAACAAGAATAGAAACGAAGAAGGAATAGACTGCTCTGGAAGGACAGGAAAAATGATGAAGATGGAGGGTTTGATTTATAAGGAGAGATTAAAGTGACAAAGTAGGAATGGCTTGACTAAACAGTTTTTAAAATGGGACTATAAAAGTTATCCAAAAGCTGTTGAAAGGTACACGCACCCCCAGGGAAGGGGTTTAGGGTCCTCTAAGGGAATATAACTTTCAATAGGGGATAAAATAGCACAAAGAAAAATTGAAGAGGAATAATTCAGACCAAATGTGAGAGTTTAGACTGTGCTATTGACTCCTTGTCCCTTCCTTGGAGTGAAAGAGTTGTTAAGATCTTCTGGTATGGCTCTTGATGAGATACTGCACTGTAAGTCTTGGCTTACAAGCTGCTGGTATGAGCTGCCTGCCTGCAGGAAACAAGCAGGTGGGGAATGGGAAACTCGAGCTGGTTTGTCTCACTCTCTTACAGTTTAGTGCTGTAAATGGAAGCCATAAACTATTGCTTCTCTCCAGAACAAGGAGGGTTTTTCCTTTTGGGGAAAATAGTGTAGAAAATGTGGTGTGTAAAATCACAGGCCAAGAAAACAGGCTTAGCATGAAATGTTCCCTGTGCTGGGCTTTGTAGATCTACTTTGAAGTTACAAGATATTACTACATAGCTTGCTGCCTTTTAACACAGCACCTTCACCGCTTTGGTACCCACGAGCTTGGAGTCAGTAATGAAGCACAGCTGCAGACCAGGACAAGGGGATGTGGTGGGGGTTTCAGCCAGGCACGTGGTGGCATGAGAATCCACTGCATTGTGCTGTAATAGGAATTACAGTTGTTCCTTCCTCCCAAACAGCTGTGAATACAGGGTAACAGAAGATGTGACCTGGGCAGTTACCACAGGGGCAGGTTTGTACCCCCTTTATACTCATTACACCTGAGTCTAGGGATGATGCAGGCAGAGGACTAAGCCCACTTGCTCTCACCTTGAATAGAGAGAAGCTGAATGCTGATATAAGAAGCAGGTTTCTGCTCTGCAGCTGCATATTCTGTATCTAGCCTTTCTTAGCTCCATTCAGTGCAAAAAGGTGGGTAATTATATTCAGACATACTCAGAATAATGTATGGGGGATAAATAAGCTATTTGTTGTACTCTACAACCCTATAATTTAGGTATGGAAAATTGTGTTGGATTTGCTGGATTTACCAGTGGTTGATCCTGATGCAGGTGGTTGGGAGAATCAAGCTCTAAAATACATTGGTTTGCTGAACATTAGATCTTTTGCTTTCACTCTAAGTAAACAAGCCCCCAAAGAATACATGAGAGAGACCTTCAGGTTATTATCCCTTGGGATGTCTGCTTATTAGCTATTGTCCTTAGGAAAAAAGCAAATTGGAAAGCAGTAATATAAAATAGCTTCCTGTGTAATGCAGCATGTTGAAGTCAGTGATTTAGAGATGTAGAAACTCTGTGTACAGACCATCCACAGCATGAAGTGGGTCTTTGGGGATGTAAAACGTCTGAAGACATTGAGGCAGCATCACTTTACACTGCAGATGGACTGGTTCTCAGTATCCTTTTTGTTGTTTATTTTTTCTTCCTTTATTTAAAGCAGTTCTATTTGCTTTAGTCTCTAATGCTAAGACTGAGCTGACAGAACAGAAAAGCTCAAAGGCACTTTCCATATATTCATCCTTAAAAGGATCATCTTTATCTTTCCTTTTGCTTCAAGTTAATTCCTGGCTGTCTTTCATAATAGGAAGCATACTGTTACCTGCAGCACAGGATTTGCAGCTCTGAAAATATAAATACCTCCTGGAGTTGTACACGTCTCACTCTGCATTAGGTGAAATGGGTTTGGCTTAAGGTCTGTGGTTTGGGTTGTATGGGTTGGGTTTGGGGTTGTTTTTTCTTCCCTTGGCTGAGAATCAAAAGTGTGTAATTCAGCCCAGTACGTTTGTGTGAACTTACTCTTTTGATTTGGTTAAGCAATGAGAAAGTGAGAACTTAGTGTGGAGCTGTGTGGGTGGTGTGAGGCTTACCCAAGGGAGAAACCCACAGTACCTGCATGGAAAGCTCTGAGCTTGCAAGAGATCCTCCATCTGGTAACTACCTGAAGGTTTTTGCTTTTTCACAACAGCAGCTGTAAGTCCCTGTGGGAAAGGAGGGAAAAAGGCGGGAATGATGGAGGCTGAAAATCTGCATGTTGCTTATTTAACGTGCTATGCATTTAGCTTTTGTGGTTTGCACCTGAGAAAATAATTTCCTGAGGTTCTATGTGCAAAATGAGTCAATTGGGCTGAATGGAACATCTGAAAACCACCAGCATGCTTCTCCTGCAAGTATCTGCTGCTTCTTCAAGGGCATGTTTTTCCACCATCAGTATGGACACAGTGTGTTGTCCCACTGCTGTAGAGCATAGTGCTTTGAGGATGCCTGCTTTTCCAGGAATGAAAAGCTCACTTATGTACCAGTCTGCGTTTTCCTCTTTGCAAAAGATTATCACAGACATGCCTTGCAAAACCATTTTTCCTCCCTGTTTAATATCCTTTCTGTTTTCAGTTCGGCTGAAGTTCTCAGCCTGTGCATGTCACTGTAAGAATATTTTCCAGTATTCATTAATCCACATCATGCATATGCCACTCTTTAACATTGTTAGAAGTCAGAAATATACCTGGTGATGTGATTCAAAGTTTGTGATCGTATTTTGTTTGTTCACTTCTGATGGAGTATAGCACAGCTCCAAGTACCGTGGAATTACCTTCCTGTCTACCTGTCTTTAGTAACACTATTGTAAGCCAAGGATGCTTACAACAACTGGAAGCATAGGAAAGCTGCTGCTGGAATTCAGGTCTTGAATGTTGATGTGTTTCTTTAAACATCCTTAAAAAAAAAAAAATCATTTTTTCCCATTTGGGAAGATTGTCCCTAGAAACTGGCAGGGAGGAAGGGAATTCTCTTCTGTGCATGTACGATAACTGCATGTGCTGTGGTGAAAGAGCTACATGAAATGAAGAGGTTTGCTTTATGTAGAATTGGGGCATGAGCCTGACAGCATTTTGTCATGGAAGTAAAACATGGGAATGTACTTGCAGCTGAGGGAAGTCTTAAAATATGTATTTTATTTGTTTCTCCCCTTGAAAACACCTTTCTAAACCAAGGCACAATTTATATGACTGCTTTTGGGATGCTGGCTGAAAGCAGCTCGGCTCTATTTATGTTTGGACCTCAGGGGGCAAGGCACTTTGTTCAGTTAGAATAAATCACTTCATGCCAGCACCTGATCTCAGACCCGCAGATTGACTGTCCCCACGATGGGGCTGACACACAGCTACTGGGAGTCTCGACCTTTGTATTTCATCTGCTCACCCCTTGCTGTGTGCTTGGCCTCGCTCCGTTTATTCCTCTGTTTTCTTCTCCAGCTCATGGACCGGCAGCTTGAGGCAACTACGATTTGTGTTCCCATGTCTTGAGGGCTTTTGGTGTCTTTCAAAGGTGTCAATAACTCTTATTGTATTCGAGTAACAACATGAGCTCTTGTGGCATTGAAAGCATGAAGTAACACGCTGTATGAATTCAGAGCTCTCGTGGTTGCTTTTCATGGACATCTTTGTATGACACAGTTTACTTTGAGGTTTTGTCTATAGTTTTTATATGTAGCCTTAATATTTAATAGGAACTGTGCTGCACTGTACAATGACCTCTTTGATTTGTGTAATGTACACACTCATTTTACCTACTGATTGCACTCTCTTTTTAAAGCAAGCTGTCCAGCAGAGAGTTGATGGAGGAAATCACTGTGAAGTAATGCATGTGACAGATACATGCTTTAGTTGGCTGAGGAGTTACTTCTCCAGGCAGAAAAGTCCTAAAGCAGCAACTGTTAAAGGGCATCCTAATCTTGTAGAGCTTTTATTTCTGTCGATGAGCTCTTGTAGTATTTTCATGGCACTGTGCTGCTTTCAGTTAACACGTCTACTGCAAGGGTCAGTTCTGTGAGGTCTCTGATTCCTTCTCTGCCTTATTTGTGTGTTGGTTCTTTAGGACTTAACTATTTTGGGCAAAAAGCATCATTTGCATTGCCTGGGTGGGATTTACAACACTTGATAGCATTAGGGCATGATTTTATTACTGGTTTTGTATACCTTTGCTTGTAGCAGAGATGTATTCTGGCTGCTGAAGAAGGGACAGTACATGGAGGGAAATCAAGGAATGGAGCTTCAAAAACATTACCATGTTGCTGTGATAAATAGTTACTTACCAATGCTCCATCTGTGGTATATAGAGGCAAATAACACACTTAAATTGTCTATTCACAGAAAGGGCTGTTTAACAGATCAGCAAAACAATTTACTAATTGTGTTGGAATAACATTTAAATTCAAAATGTTTGGGAGAAATCAAAATGTATCAGCTTAATTTCCTCAGAATCTAATCAATATTTGTATGGTACTAAGAAAGGGGAGGTGAAGTTGACACAGGGTATTTCCTCAGCAAATAAATAGGTATTAATTGCTACAACATTCAGTAACAGCCACTTCTGAACTTTGCCTCCATTATATTCCATGGCAGTGAGTTACACAGCTTTTGTATGCTCTCATTTTCCAACCTCTGAAGTTCATCAGCTCCCTCTTAGCTTTAGTATTGTGAGAAGTGCTGAACAGTCCCTCCACTATCCCTGACACAGGTTCCCGTGATAGCCTGCAGGGGTCACATCCTTCCCACCCCTAAGAACACTGGTCTGCATGATTAAACCTGTTATTTCAACTCTTTCAGTCTTCCCAGGCTGGGTAAAATGTGTTTGAGCAAGCAGATAGGTTTTATAGGGCTGTGAACTGGAGAACTCCTCTAATTACAAAGGAGAATCAAGCCAAGACTCCGCTTAGGAGAGCACTGTTTGTTCAGCAGCATCTAATGGGAAAATAAGGAGTGTAATGGGCTTGCCTTCCTATTAGCCACTCCAGCAGTTACACACTGGGGACCTTTGCCATTTATTGCCTTGTGTGAGAAACAAGTTTGAAACATGACGAGGATAAAAAGTCACTAGAAGTTGGAGGGCGAATCTCGAGAGGATTTTATTTTAGAGACTAACACTTCCCTTTGCCCCCAAGAGCAGAAATAATGGAAATAAAAGTACAGTTGAACTCAAATCAGCGAGCATCAAATCGAATGTTATTAATGGGAGGAAAAGCAACTTTTTCCAAGCCCTATGAACAATAAAAACATGGCAGAAGTTTCTGATCCAGTTATAGTTCAGGTGACTGGGATGCTTGTTTTATGAATTAAGTGGTAGAAAAAAGCCATGTCTGAAAAGAGAACAAATCTGCAATTTATGCATTCGAGCTGGTCAGGAACTGTTCTGTGGGAATACGGGTATCTGAAAATGAAGTAAAGGGCTTGGGAAAATGTGATTGACAGTCAAAGGTTCATCTAAAATTAAAGCTTGTCTGGATTTCTGTTAGAATGAAATTAATCTCTGTCAATATGAGGTGGGTAGGCAAGTTTTAAGACTTACTCTTTGAGTGTTCTTATGGCTCCTTCCATACTAAGGCATAAAAGCAAATTCTAACCTGTTTTAGAGTGGGTTGAATCAACCTGTGAGGTGTCTCTTGCTTTCTTCCCCCCTCTTTCCTTTTTAAGTAATTCTATAGCCCAATAAGTAACTTGGATGAAATTCCTCCTTCTTTTATATGTATAAAGTTAGAGGGAAATTGAGGTTTTGTATTTTCAACCTAATTTAGCAAGAAAATACTTTGTTTGCTGAATGTTCTGCAGTATGGTAAAACAGGTTGTGGTTTGTTCCTGTCCAGTGCTCCCCACATTTAAATCCCCATGTGCTGTAGATAGATATGGACAATATTGTTTGGCATTGAGCTTTAAGCAATGTGCAAAGTATTGTCATCATCATCACTTCACTGGTGGGGAACTGAAGCAACTTGTCCTAAACTGCACAGTGAATCCACATTCCAAGCTAAGATTGGATCTTCCCTAAAGATTGTTTATGGGATGCAGATCCTCAAATTGGAGATGCATTCATTGAATCCCAGACTGGTTTGAATTGGAAGGGACCTTAAGGCTCATCCAGTTCCAACCCCTTGCCATGGGCAGGGACACCTTCCACTAGAGCAGCTTGCTCCAAGCCCTGTCCAACCTGGCCTTGAACACTGCCAGGCATGGGGCAGCCACAGCTTCTCTGGGCACCCTGTGCCAGTGCCTCAGCAC